>JAOTQK010000024.1:7494872-7512472 GCA_025642025.1 Rhododendron ferrugineum | reverse complement strand
GACTTCACCCGAAGACTTTGGAAGCCTTAATGTGTACTCAAAGTTGGTTGGCGGCTTTGGAGAATGAAGGTAATTTTAATAATCTTCTCTTCTTTTTCATACTATATTTTTTTGTCTTTGCTAAAATGCTATAACAATGATTGTTCTTAATTATGTATTATTTTTCTTCAAGTAGAGGTTCCAACTATCAATGATGAGGATGCGGATGTTGATGACTGTACGTCCGATGTGACAACTATTGATGATTGATCAAGTTATGGGTAAGTTGTTTCAATAATATGCAAATGTTGATGATTGTACGTTCGAGGTTCCCCTGGTTGTTCTGGTTGTGGCTGTTTTCTTTTAAATGCATGGGCATGTTTACGCTATTAGAAACATATCTATGCATTGTCTATGTAACTTCTAAACGGGTCTGCTGAATTGTCATGAAATTTCAGGGCTGCCTACTATGACATATCTATGCTTACGCTATTAGTTTCATATCTCTTGATTGCATATCAGACCTCATTATAAAAAAAATCAGGGCTGCCTACTATGACTTAGTTTTTGGTTTTGTGATATAGTTTTTGTGTTTTTTGCTTGATTTATGTGATTATTTTGATATTAGTTGATTATATGTATTAAAGAGTGATATGTTTGCATTTTATATGACAGGTGGTACTATGGAATTTTTGGAGTTTGGACTTTTGATGGATGCTTCCTATTAGAGAGTGATATGCTTTCAATGAATCAATGGTGTATCCATTTTTTGGAGGTTCAAGAACTTTAGAATTATGTAATTATGAAGTATGGAATTATGAACTTTAGTATTTTGTATTTGCTACTATGGAATTATGTAATTATGAAGTATGGAAGCCCAACAATGTGTTGTTGGATGAACTATGGAACTCTAGTATTGTTGTTGGATGCAATGGTGTTGGTTTAACTTAATTGGCTAAGTTAATGTCTAATAGTTGTGGCTTAATTGGCAGATTGTGGCTTAATTGGCTAAGTCAATGTCCTGCAATTTTTTTTTTCAAATTCGGATTCGGATATCCGTTCCCCGTTCGGAGCGGGGATGGAGGACGAAGATAATATCCGTTCGGAGTTCGGGGCGGATTCGGGGGCGGGTGGAAGGTTCGGATTCGGATTCGGATATTGCAATATCCGACTCCGATCCGCCCCGTTGCCATCCCTAAGGTCCACCACAAGACACCAACTGCCAGGCTGTGACCCAAAATCACCAAACACTGAGGAGACCGATGATCCACGCCGTCCAATCACCAAACACACTCAAACCCCAAGGCCGCCGAGAAACTAGCACTTCGATCCTCGTAAATGACCTGAAAATCCGAAGGCCAAGGATCCAAGAACGACATCGATAACCACCACCTCATCGTCTCCCATTAAAGCACCGAGCAGATCCACTAGCAGTTCCACCGGTCGAACCAAAAGCCTACCACAAAGCCCTACTTATCGTTAAGCCAAACCGGTAACACTCAAGAGTGTTACACAGTGGGAGACCTCGCGAGAAAAGAGCTCCTCCAGTCGCTACAAGACCACGCCGTTAGGTATACCAGCATCACCCAAGAGTAGAAGCCAGAGGTCGAAAAGACAACGAAGAAAAAAATAAACCAGGGAGCAGCATGAGCAACGGAAGAGGGAAATCTAAAGAGAAAAGGGAAGAAAAAAAAGAAGGGAGACAGAGAGAAAGAGAAAGGAAGAGAGAGAAGAGGAGGGATGGAGGGCCCCCCGGCAGCGGCGGTATGATCTAGAAGGAAGGTTTAGAGAGAGAGATGAATGTGCCCTTGGCTAAGTGGTCTTGGCCTGAACATAGGGGTTTGTTCCCTTAAGAACTTTGGTTCTATTTTCCTTACTAGTAATTACTGGGATCATCTCATTCACATGCGTAAGCGTGTAAAATGGCTGTAGGAGAGACTATAGAAACTAATCCAAAGTGTGTGTAAGTTGATCCGATACCCCAAAAAATGTTTATCCCCCATCCGAAATTGGATAGGATGGTGAAGTTTATGTTACGCGTGGCAGCAGGCGCCCTATTTTGATGATCTCCTCCATTTATATTTTAAGCTCTTGCGTGCACACTCCTTTGGACCATTGCTACTCCCTTGAACCGTTACCAAATACTATCAAGTAGAAATATAAAAATCTCATGCTCAGTCTGTTATCACTGTATGAACAATTAGCACTAAAGGATAAGGGAACAAATTCTCATTTTTCATTCATGTTCTGGAGCTTCGATTGAACTAGTATGTAGTATTTTTACATCACATAACACAAAGTAGCAGATGAAATTAGAAACACAAAATTGATTTTGATAACTGATGTGATTAAATATATTTGGAGAGTTGGGGTAGGTGAAAAATGTTTAAGAAGTTAAGTTGGATATACTAAATTCAAAAAATTATTGAATATCACCCGATTATTTTTTAAAATTTAATACTATATCCTTTTTAAGAAAATCGTAACTAAAGTAATTGACCAATAGAGTAGAGTGGCCAAAAAAATTTATATGTAAAGAAATGAGGATGAGGTAGCTTGGTGGTGAGCTGCGCGCGACTAGAATGGTAGGTCGTGAGTTCGATTCCTGTCTCCTTCCGTTTTTAATGTAAATTTTTGGAGTCTTTGACCTAAAAAGGTCTCAAAAATGACCCTTGGAAACCTCGAACTCCAGAGCTGGTGGTTCTAAAGGTTCGTACCAAACTACAAGCTTGCCTGGTTTCTTTTATCAAACAACTAATTAATATACTGAAAAGTAAGGCCCCGTTTTCAAAACTCCGCCTAGGGCCTCGCACATAGGTCAATAAAATTAAACATATATGTAAGAAGTAATAAAACAATATAGTTTAAACGATTTGTTGGAGTGCAGCACATAAACTCAACATTCAAATTTCGAAATATGGTAGCAAAAACAATTTTAAGGCTAATTTTTTAGGCGTTTGATAAAAAACCGGACATCCATTGAGTGGTAGCTACTCTAGGCACATCATGAGGGTAGCTCTAACGGCATCCTATGCTGATTTAACAGAGTAATATGCACTTGGCGTATAAGATTCAAATCAGAGTATCAGGTTGAGCATTGTTAGGCTGTAGGAAGCAGGGTATTAGCAGGAGTTTGTTTCCAAGATAGTTGCATTCCTACTTCTAGGCCAATTCCACCCATTTTGGCAGATGGAAGGAGGCAACCTTAGCATTCAATGATCTCCCTATTGTTATCATAGACAATTCTTTCTGCAACCTTCTTATAGAGAGGGCCTGAAGGGAAATGGCTGCCACGGGTTCAATGTTGATAGAGTGGGCTGCCATCGACAGTGACTGCAGAGCGCAATTGTATGTTAAGATACCACATCCATTTAAAATGAGCATGAACATATCAGTTTAAACTTTAAACTCTTGGGCAGCAAATCCGGTACTCTACCAATCTGGTTATTCCGAACCACATTCCACATAAAACCTGATTACCAATAAGAATCACAGCGCTAATATCTGAACACTAGATTAACACAAAAACCCGTTCGGTTTCCATCTGCATTACAACTGTTCTGAAAAAATTCAGTTGTTAACCTAGACTGAGGCCTCCTAATGTACATAAAGAATTTAAAACAGTGAAGTAATCTGCTCAAGTAGCTGTACATGTCCAATGGGAGCAAGAGCCATGTAACATACAAAAGAGCTGCCAAAAAGAAATTTACCCGAATTGAAATCGAAGCAACAGGATCTCCTGGCGTAGTATATTTGAGACTCAAACAAAGACCATCTGGATATGGATAAAACTCAATCACCGAGCAGGCACAGCGGCTGTCGCATGCTAAGCTCTGCTTTGAGATCTGGGAATTTCTGCAGATCAGGAGACATACCAAGAACTTTCTGCAGGAATGGAAAAGAAATAGAGAGCATCATATACTGTTTGATGTTTCGAAGTGAAGAAAGGAGTTAACAAAAAAAGATATCTGAGTTAAAAATAATAATAATAACAACAATAAAGATAACCACTGGAGTTCGTTGATATTCTTGAGCTAACCAAAAACCAGGGATAGTGTACTAACATTGGCTTGAAATAGAGTACTCAAAAATCCCTACAATGCATGATCAACTTGTTAAACATTGAAGAGCGCATTCACAGTTGATGAAAGCAAAACATGTCCAGGAATGAAATATAAATAAATGGCTCAGAAGCAACATTGACAATCGATTTGTAAAGAATTGGGACTCTGTTGACCTGGAAACAGAAAAGTGACTAACCATGCTGTCGACAATAAAGAGAGATTTAACACTCCCAAAAGATTTTGATCACAATGGCAAGTGAAGAATCAATCGAAGACCTTCTATAGTTACTAAACATCACCTCACCATCCAACTAACAGTTAACCATCATTTCCCTGAAGTTAGTGTCAAGCAACAAACCCCCAAGGGCTGAAGGCAATAAGGCTTCTCAGACTGCCAAATTGATTTCAACACAGCAGTTCACAAACCAAAATGGAAGTACACTAGCTTTGCAATTGGGCTAGATTACACGTGGGACATAATTTCTCATCTGTAACCAAAATTGATAGACGGTTAAGGAAAATAAATAAAGGAAGATAAAACCCTTGGTGCCTAAGGACCCTTAGACATCCCTGTGTCCAAGGAAAGCAATGATATCCATGTATCAAAACCATAATCAAACTCACATATAACATCACCTCACTGAATAGAAAGAGTAGAGCCCTTTAAATAGGCTCTTTAAAAGAAAACAAAAAGATAAACATAACTTATATTCTTTAAAAGGATAACTCCTAAAATAATTACTAAAACTACCAAGTAAAATTCTTTCCAAATTCTAAAGAGATAATGATAACATAAATCAATATCCTCTAGGATTAAGTACGAATAGCTCGTGGGGTCCGTGGAGTACTCTTTCCTGTTCCCCATCAGCAATGGATCGAAGAAGTAAAGAACAGAAGAACTACATGCCCAAGGGAAACAAGATTCAAAAAGTGACGAGGACTACATCAGCCTCCACACTATCAAAAGACTACTTGGGGAACACCACTATAAAATTGCTTAAAAACAGTGGAGAATGCATGAGATTCTGAGTTGTCAAATGAGTCTCTAAATGGTATTACACTGCATGAGGCTAACCAACTAAATTAACATTCTCATAATGTAAGCTGTCTTGTCTGGTGCACTTTGCTTGTAATAAATTTTACTCGTAGTGACCATCCTAAATTCAACCGCAACAAAACTTACTGGTCAGTACTTATGTCATCATCCATCAAAAGCAAGTTACATGTAGATGCACGTTAACATTTGCAGTATGCCGTATTTCAGTTTCACATTTTGCTTAAAACATGGAACTTTTCAACTCTTTTCCTCTTTACCAAATTCTGGACTGACACAGACATGATAAGAATTTCGACATCATTTACAGCTTAATATAGGCTTACAGCTTTGCTCCTCATCATGCCAAATTGCCAATCAACACGACTATTATGCTGGCATGATAAGATTTAGAAAGACATTCTCTCTTTACAGCAATCACTAGCTATCACACAAGCACCATTATTTATTTATTTATTTTGATAACCGAGGAACAGCCCTACAACCGAGCCACAATTGGACCCGACTACACAACCCAAACCCCGGGAGGAACTAGCGCGCCCACACCAATCACCGCCCCCCACTTACTATCAGGGTACTCACCCGATGGAGAATCGAACCCCTAACCAAGGGGCGTACTCCCAAAGTCAGTCCTTCGCCCTTACCACTGGGGCAACCCCTAGGTATGATTACAGCAATGCCAACCCCAGTCTTTTGAGCTCAAACCTTCAGGCATTGAGCCTACGCCATTATAGTTGATAAAATTGTGTGTCGTATGGCTTGAAAGAAATGCTAGGATTTCTCAGAATCTGCAGCGGGATGCTTTTCAGTCCTCAATGTGGTGATTTCTGATTTGAGAGCTCGTATGAGTTCTTGGAGGACGGTCAAGTGTAGTGCCAAGAACCAGCGGTTATTTACCCAGTGGAATCTGTCAACTAGCATTTTTTGTTCATAATTTTTGTTGCTCTTTGTCTTAGGGTGCAGTGGTATCGTAAGCCTGTAGGTGTTTGTTTCCTGTTTTTTTGATTGTTGTTTTGACTTGAGTGGGGTGCTTTGTTTGTTTATAATTCCTTCAGCAGTTAGGTGTTGTATGGGGTTGGCCTTGTAACTCTTGTTGGCTATGGGTGATTGCTCCTAGTTGGCTTGGTGTTCTTCTTTTCTGCGTTTTGGTTATATTAAATTTAACTTATCCAAACAAAAAATGACACAACTGTTGAAACACATCTATTGTTCATAGTGGGTAACAGATCTGTATAAATACCACAAATGTGTGTATACGTATATACAGATATGCTTGCGTTGTTCGTTGAGTCATCGACCTAGTTATATGGACATGACCACAAAAAAATCCCACATGGTTTCAGTGTTTCCCCACGCCAAAAAAAAAGTGTATGCACACAATTAATGGTGTGCACGTACTTCATCCATTACATTCATATAAAGATTAAACAAGAAAATGTTTCCAAGGAACAGTAGCTCAAGAAGGATCATATTTACCAGTGCAGCAAGATGTGCTTCTTGTATTATATTTCCATCTATCTCCAACCTGGCAATAGGAAACTCTGGAAGGTGCCCAGACTGTTTCTTACCAAGCAAGTCACCAGGTCCACGCAGAAGAAGGTCCATGTTTGCTAGGTAAAAGCCATCCGATGACTTTTCCAGCACCTTCAGCCGACATAGGCTACCAGCTGTAGATACTATTAAAACACACTTAGACTTCCTTGCTCCGCGTCCAACTCGTCCTCTTAGTTGGTGTAGTTGAGCAATTCCAAATCTCTCAGCATTCATGACGACCATCATGGATGCCTCAGGAACATCAACACCAATCTCAATTACTTGAGTGGACAAAAGAATATGTGTTTCTCCCGTCCTAAACCGTCTCAATGCTTCATCTTTCTCATTACTTTTCATTCTCCCATGCAACAACCCGCAGCTGTAACTTTCAAACCTACTAGACATAGCTTCAAATTCAGCTGAAGCAGCATGAAGCTGAGGCAACTGCTCAGATTGCCCAATGACTGGATACACCAAATATACTCTTCCTCCTGCTTCTACCTCGTCCGTTATCATCTGTCAAAACATCTCGGATTAGACAAGCTTCTGGGAAGGGAGAGAGGTGAAACAAAGATAAATTACTACAATTAGCACTTGGAAAATCTAAATTTTCTGCATGGATGTTGGCACAACATATATTGAGAGGTCTTTAACACTTTAACTATAATACCTTTGTACTTTTTCAATATAAAAAACATTTTGAGAGAGAGAACCCAAAGTTACTCTCTCCTCTCTTTGATCTACATCGTTTTCTCCTGTTCTGGTCCTCATAAATTGAAATATAACCTAGTATTGAGCATTGACATATTCTTGCTCAAGTGTAGACACCCTAATTTGGCTTTGTAAATGCTTAAGCCCCGCCTTGGGCAAATAACCTTGGGCAAATCCCATTGATAAAACGGGTTTTTTTGGACGCTTTGATGAAGTGTGGAAAACCCTATGAACTTTGTGGAACTCTTAAGGAATGATAGAACATCTTAGAACTAGGGATATGAGTGCCAAATGACACTTAAGAATGAGTAGAAGGGTGCGGACACGTGTTTTAGCCTTGGTGGCTCTGACAGTCTTTGATTTGTCTACTTTCAACCCAACTTTCATAATTCAAACTTCCTTATTTTTATGGTGACCATCTCTTAGTACTTTCAAAACCCTCTTTCTTGATATATAATAAGCCTCAATCTGATTTAAAATGAGAGAAATTTGGGAGATTTTTCCAAAATGAGTTGTTTTCCGACCCACTGAGGATAAAATGGTCACATCTTTCAATGTACAAATAATTTTGGATTCCAGCTTCAGTTTGAAAGTAGACTTACAAGCTTTTCAACTGTCAAACCTTGCGGCTGCAAGGTCCATTTTGCCTATTTGATGCCCGCCACTTGTTTTAAGCGCTGTCACTTCATTTGGCAGCTGCTAGATCAAGTGGCGGCCGCTAGATCTTTCTGTGCAGCGAACATTCCAGAATGCAGATCAGCTTCACACGGGTTTGGATTTCAATCCAACACTTTGATTCGGTCGTTTACACTTGCCCAGCACTCGTAAACCTCTTCAGGATAGAGTTTGAACTTGATTTAATTCCTGTTTTTAACTGAAATTAACTCTTTTGATTTACCTCTAAGCCTTGAGGGGGATACAATGAGCAAAGCTCCCATATATTCTTTCTTACATTGATAAAACTAAACACCTATTTATGGACCCACCAACACAAAGAACAGGAACTGAATTGCATAAACTAAGTTCTACAGCATCAGAAGACTGGACATACTAAGAAGCGCTGTTGGAAGTTGCCTGTTGTCCCACGGACGTTGTTGTGGTAGGAGTGGTCCTGTGTATTCCCATGCTCGTATGTCTGAGACACTTCTGTCGGCACATTCGGGAATACCTTAATTTTGAGGTTCTAAGCTATTTAATCTTTGTTGAGTATAGTGCAGTTAGATTTTCAGGTGATCTGTGTTTAAAGTTTCTCTTTTGAGCTTGGTTTCCTCTAGCTCTCGTGTACTTTGTACAAAAATAGTGGCTCAGTGGCACCTTCTAGTAGTTCTTGTATTTACCAAAGAAGAAAAGGAGGAAAATTCACTCTCTATCTAGTGGGTCCAAAAGTTTGGGGTCTCCTGCCTCCATTACCCCTCCCCCTTTGCCACCTCCCACTCCGATAGGTTTCCTACAAGCATGTTATCAAAAAAATGCTCTGGAAACAGTGTGTAACATACAATTTTTGCCTCAATTCCAAGAAATATTATCAAACCAAATTATTCTCCCAGAAAGAACAGTTGTACATCTGATAAAGGAACGTACTCACGACTCACCTGGTAGACCCTCTCAAGGCCACGTTCATTCCCTTCGACGATGTAAGTTTCAACTGGTTGTCTACCTGGTGGTAAACCAGTTATCTGTCATTTTAAGAAACGAAAAAAAATCAATCAGTATGAAGTAACCACAGCATTACATTATGCAAATCCAAGCTGGAGTGAAGTTATCACTTTCAAACCCACAATCAGTAAGGTTTAACCATGCAGCAAAACCTTGTCATATGAATCCTTCTCTGCCCTCATTACACAATTGAAGAACAAAGAAACTATATTTTCAACCACAATCCAATACCCCTTTATGCTCAACACAAGGCGTAAAGAAAAAAAGAAAAAGGTCAGAGAAAGTCTGGAGACAAAAATTAAGCACACATGAGAAGCTTTAGCTGCGTATTGAGGCTTTCAGATCTAGGATAAGAGAGTAGTAACTTCTCAAGCCTTCTCCCATGATAATATAAAAGCTAGAAAAAGGAAAAGACGAGAGACAGAGAGAGTCCAAAGTTCAAGGAACCAAAAAATATATTTGACAAAGGACAAATGGAAAACTAAAAGCTGTCTCTCCGCTGATAATTCCAAGAAACTTCTCTAAGCATCACAACGTAAAAACAAAAAGGCCAGATAAAGTCCAGAGATAAAGACAGAGCCCATTCTGATGAATTTTGGATACCAATTTGTATCTATTGGTAACTAATTATTGCCTGGCATGCCAAAACTTGGTTTTTCTACCCTTGCTCAAAATTTCACTCTGATTACTGAATGGTTGTTCAAACAAGGGATCTAATAGCATACAACACAAATTAAGCAAAAAGCGCACTTAAACATACTTGTGTCAAGGACATGTCCCCAAACAAAGCCAGAGCAAGCGACCTTGGGATTGGAGTGGCCGACATAGCAAGAACATGAGGGGCCATACAGACATCACCATTCAAAGGGCCATCAGAATTACTCGCAGCCGTTTTCGAACTTATAGAGTTATAATATAACTGCAGGGGAAGAAGAATCAATCAGGTCATGTTAGTAGAGGGGTAAATGCACAAAGGAAATCACAAGTCCAAAAGTCCAGAGCATTATTTTCGGCTAAAAGTATGAGGGAGCAATAAGCTTCAGCAAAATGAAACTTATGGGCCACCTTCAAAGCGGAATCAATAACATCCATTCACATAAACTAAGCAAGTGTTGATCCCGGATGGGAAAGTAGGGAGTAGTGCAGGATGGTTGGATGGCAGCTTGTCTACAGATAAACTGATAGCCGTCTTAGTAATCTAGAAAACGGATCACAGGTTGGATGCATTAATCTGTGACAGATATTGCTAAACCTCAACAAAATTTCTGCAGGGACGCAAAGCAGGAAATTGACAAAAAGCTAAAAGACATCATACATCTGCTTTTTAGTAGCAATAATGAGAAGATAGATTAGTTTAAGAGCATAGTTTCCCTTACTGTGAACAGTTAAAAATTATTGGGAAATGATTTTGCCACTCCCTTTTTTGTTAACGCCACTCCCCTGCAAGTGTATTTTTACACCAAAAATACACTTGCAGGGGAGTGGCGTTAACAAAAAAGGGAGTGACAAAATCAGCAGCCAAATTTTATATAGTGCACATGCATAAAATTCAGAGCACATAAAATCAGAACACCCACCAAAACACAGTGAAATCATATGAATATTGAATTGGCCAAGAAAATCCCAGTAAATAATTAGCATGTTAGTCTTTCAACTGTGAAATGAACACGACTCGATATTCCCATTGAAGTCAACCTAACAAGGAAGTCACAAACATTCTGGCTGCAACAAGTTGGAAATAATACTCAGGAGCGATGCAGGATTATTTAATTGATTTATCTCCTCTGCAGCTATTATTGGCAATGCACTATAAAAAAAAATTGGTGAGTAAAACAAAAAACTGTTTAAGAGTGTAATGGATGGTCTCATTGTCAGCTTGCATCTAAATACTAATTATATTTGACTTGAAGAACATCATTCAAGCTCATCAGACTACACTAATTGCCAATCGACAACATATCTAGAAGGTCAAGGATATCATGGGAATGACGTTATTAGGACATGCCTTTACAAGATACAAATGTGGAAAGGATTCAACCAAAACACGTATATGCATGAACAAACTATACCTATGAATGCTATTGCTAACAAAAGATTATCATAGCATCTGTAAATATGTTATCATGTGATAGCATTATCAAATCGAAGTTTTCGTGTGAAAACTGGAGGGTTTTGCTGCACACACACGGACTTGGAACCATACACGACAAAAATGTTGTTATCTCATTACACTTCTTTGAAAATTGCCCGACTAATAAAAAGAGATCAGGACGTTTCCATTTCAAATACAGTCCAACCATACTCTAGAAGCCACGTGTCCTGATGTTTAAGACTCATCACTAGAGCATGTGAGAATTTCAACTTTGTAACTCACTCAAATTACGGATACATCTACAAAATATTCTCTACCTATACGTATGTATGCAAGGAGCATCAATACCCAATCGGATCCAATACAGAAACAGCCGCTCCACCAAATCATAGAGCTCTGTACCAGGGTTTTTTTTGGTTCTTTTTTGGGTGACCAACAAAAGAAGTAACATTATATAATGACATAAGAGATGTAAGAAAGAGAAGTGCAAAGCTAATGGCCTACCGGTTTGTTAGGTGTCAAATATTGCCAGATATGGAAATCCAGCTCAACTCATATGCAGGGTTTGATTGCATTTTCTCACCCAAATATGAAATTTGGGGTACTGATTATGGCCTTCCTCTCCACCGTCCAAAATTTTTTACCCTCTTCAGCGGCCTTTATTCACAAAAATGCCATTATTAAGTAGGAAATGCTGCTATTATTTATGGAAATGCCCTTAGTAATTACAAAATGCCACTATTATTTCGGAAATGCCATTATCCATCCATATCTCCTTTACCCAAAGATACCCTGTATAAGTAATCACCCCAATATAATAATCCCCCCTTCTAGCATATGCTCCACACCCCTCCAAAATTTATCCCGCTAACAAACGGGCCGTATCGGAAAACCACAGTTCAGAGCACAGAACACCAAGTCCAAGTAGTTGGTAAGATGCCAACAACCACGACACCCAAAACAATACGCCCCACTCCAAAAATTTAACCAACCTAGAGCCCACCCACCATGCTCAGTAATATTGAATATTTCTTAGAACTTTTTACGCATCGTGCTAACTGCTAACAATCTGTTGATTAATGTCAATTTCAACAATCAGGTTGAATGAGATCTACGTCAAATCTAGGAGACAAAAATGATACGTGAGCTTCATAAAAATGGGTTCGATTAACAGGTAGCAGCAGTGAGAGAGGGCTTAGTCGAGCCTGTATGCTATCATCATACTAAGTTGACGTTCAAGTTAACCACTTGATGGCATTCTTATGAAGTTCATTTCCAACACTTCAGGAGGACCACAAACATCATTTCTTTATTCTTTCTATTCAAAAAAATTGATAAATGACTATTTGCTTTGTATATCTATGGTTACATCCTAAAATCTCCAACTTGCTTCATAGTCTAATGCTCATTCCCGAGTTGTTTACTCAACACTATCATATCAGTCTGTCCACTAATATCTCTGCATTCTTGGAACTAAAAGATCATTCCATTGTATCTCTTTTCTCGATCAAGGATGGACTACAAGCCCACAATTAGTTGGATAATTGGTCCATACTCAGAAGCAATGCTCCCTTCCCTCATCAACTGTTCCCACGAATGAAATGCATAATGGGGCTCACCATTCATGTGAGAGGAGGGAACATTGCTCCCAGATGAGTACTCCTCACCTATTGAAGAGCTGATTCCTCTCATTAATTTTGCAGCATAAACTAATTACTGATCCAAGGAATATACCCCCATGAGTTCTGGGCTGAAAAGATAATCGATCATGAAGTCTATTAACAAGGCTACCAGGAAACAAGATCTCTGTGTTCCTAAGTAAGCATCCCATTTCAAAGGTGGTTGAAATTGTCATATTTCCTCCACATTAGTGTCTATGTTCCTTCCTGTTTATTCACTTTGATCTTTATCCTTACATTTTTGCTCCAAATCCGAACAATGGCGATAATTTAGTTGGAAATATTGGAAGAATATCATCTCAGGTAAGTGAAAACGAAACCACCTTGCTGTTAAACCTTCCTCTCTGGATCACCCCAAAGCGATGTTGCTCGTCTACCACTGCAATGCGTAAAGCTGAGAATTCAACTTTATCTGCTATCAAACTGTGAGTACCAATGACCAATGAGATCTCTCCAGTCTGAAGACCCTGATAATAAACAATGACAAAGATAAGAATAACATACTTCCCATAACTACAGCGTACATATTGTACATACTTTCCATAACTACAGCATACATATTGTACATGAAAAGAAATACATGCCTCGCGAATGAGACGTGATTGTTTTGATGAGGTTGAGCCCGTTAGCAAAGCTATAGAAGGCTTACAATCGACCTGCTCCATCTTTTCAAGCAAATCAAGAAGGTGATTATAGTGCTGGACAGCAAGCAATTCAGTTGGAACCATGAAAGCCGCCTTGGAAAAAACAATCCAGTAATCAATTCATTTTTGTAGGATCTATATATGGAGCAAGATTGAAAAGTTGCTAGAATATAACACTATGCAGAATTTATAAACGACAATCACCAACGTCCAACAATGAATCCATGTGGCCCTACCTGATAACCTGCACCAATAACCTCCATACATGCCAAAAAAGCTACCACAGTCTTCCCACACCCAACATCGCCCTGAGAAGAAACAAACTTGAGATCATTTAAAATAACAGGCAATAGGTATTCTTCACCTTCGAGAAAACCATTCTGTTCTGCCCAGCGGCGCCCAGAAACATACACACACACACACCCAAGCACAGAGACAAAAATTTCACGTGGTTTGGCAAATTGCCTACTCTACGGGCATTGGATTTGTATTATGGAGAGTTTACAGTCGCTTGTGAAACATGTGGAATATATCTTCAATTGGGAGAAAATGTCAACAATGATAGCTTAAGGGTATTTTGAGTAATCTTCACAAGATTAGCTCTGACCAAATATCTTCACACTTGTGAAACATGCGGAAAATTGCAACACATTCAACATATTTTCAGATGACAGGAAATCTAATTTAGTTTTGTTAGAAGCACATCATTCTTCTACTTGATACTGTTTTCAACCATTCCACATATGACCCAAATAGATCTTTGAAGTCCTCCAATGCGAAAAAAACTGACATCAAAGTATGAACCAGTGTAAGAAAAGGATTAACTGCAGAGCCCCAGCCTTTAACAAAATGAGGCATATTCTACGACGCTTGACAAGCATGGGGCCTTTTCTGGTGGTGCTAAAGTGTCCTTTCCTAGTAGCATCAGCCCTGTTAACAAGCAGCCGTGTCAGACGTTCCCTACTGACTTATCTAGTACTTACCAGTTACCACACACACACATGCGCACGCACACACACACATACAAAAAAAAAAAAAAAGTAAAGTTCTAATGTTTTGGGATTTTCTATGTCAATGTGTTAGCATCATTATGTGTCCATTTCCTATTTCAATGTCCATAGTACGCCGCTCGAGAAAGTAGATCAGCATAAGCTTGTGTTGGAGATTGTCCCACATTGGTTAATTATCTCTTCGAAAACTAGTACATGAGTCTGGGCAGCCTCTCCACTCATTGCCAATTGGTCTTGAGATGTTTGATTTAACATGGTATCAGAGCTAGGGTTTCGGAGAATTTGTTCTCCCTTGTTTTGCCATAATGCATCGTTGTTTGTCGTGATCCAAGAGTTATGGATCGTTTTTTTACCTCTCCACATGCGAGTCGGGGGTCCCGCGTGCAGGGGAGTGTTGGTGTTTGTCCGCATCGTTTAATTATCTCCTCCAAAACTAGTCTATGAGCCTGGGCGGCCTCTCTACTCATTGCCAACTTGAGATGGATGCTTTAACAGCTTGCTACATTAGGCTACCAATTGTTCTGTAGTAAACATATATAACCAAATATGTATAACTATAAGCTATATAATCCCCTCACTTATGTGTAACCACCATGAACCCGTCCCACACTGAACATGCAAACAAAACATACAGAATTCAACCTTATAAGGTGCAACGATGCCAAAACAAAACGACCAATAACAAACACAACAAGGAAACAAAAAAGTACTAGGAAATTCCAACCCAAGAAAGAACAAAAAAGACAAATTAAAACCAGATAAAAGTAGAAGTTCAATTTTCTTAGCAACCCCAGTTGGTTACTGGTTAGACATAAACTACAAAATGATAAGAACCTGGTGTTAGCAGAATAAAATGTATATCCAAGACCTGCAAAAGTCGGTTCATGGGAAGTGGACGCTTGATATCCCAAATAATCTCCGAAACAGCACTTAGCTGACTGGAGGTAAGTGAATATGGAAGAGCCTTCAAAAGTTGCTTCGTGAGACTAGACCATTCCTCCGTAAATACAGCATTCAATTCAGGCTTCCTATACTTATCCAACAGTACATCCTTCTCTACTTGTGTACCCAGACCTTCAAGCATTTGAAATAAACGGCCTAACTGACAAAGGAAAATAAATTGGATAGTCAGTGATTACAAGCAGTGTACTATATGTATCCAATGCACGAAAAAGGCAGCATGGACAAGCACTAGCATCAGATTAATTTAAGGGAAACTTGAAATAAGAAACAGTTTTTTATGGTCGTCAAGTACAGGACAACTCAAACTATAGTCGCAAAAGCCAGTTGAGTAAAGAGTCTTGTATGATGTGCAATTCACATGTCGGATTCAAAAGACACCCCTCATTAGAAGGACTTATATAATGGAAAAGTAGATCAAGCAAGGACAATTTAAATGAACCACTAAAACAATCACAAAAGTGGAAAAATGCTCCCTAACAGGATATTACACTTGGAGCATTGAAGTAGTAAAGTAATTAACCATGATTTTGCAAAGTGAGTTCCACATTGTCTCGGTAAAAACGTGATATCGAATTCAGAATACTCCAGGCAGGGGTAGGATGTGTGTCCCCTGCCAGCACATGAAAGGTGCTGCAAGTAACGAGTGAGCACATTGCGCGTGAAGGAGGGTGTAAAGTAAAGCCCCACAAATCCTGGTTACGAAAGTGATACACAATACAGAAGTGTGAGAGCACATTTACTTCAATAGCTAGCATTTGGGGTCGTGTTCTACCCAAGACAAAAAGGAGGGTTGTGGAGAGCGAGGGTAGAATTGTTTCTGAATATTAATCGTTATAGTCAAGGTTGTTCACTTCGGAGAGGGGTTTGGATTAGGGATTGTGGGCCTCGACTAGTTTCCAATTAATGAGGCCAACACTTCATCTTTAGAAGGACCTTCTAATAAGTTGGGAACTAAGAGGGGCAATGCTTTTTTTTTTGACAAAGATAAGCCTTTGGGTCGGGATGGGTTCACCAAGCAGTATTTCTAGATTATTAGGAGGTGAAGGGTGATTGTTAAAAAAAATCTTCAAAGTATACTAATAAGTGTTCTTTGATTTTGTAAAAAAAGAGGACTGTTAATCCCTGGACCACTGCTTCCTTCAAAATCAAAAGATGATTGTGAATCCGTGGACCAGTTCTTCCTTTATTAATGTCGTTCACAAAATAAACTCCTTAAAAATTGGAGACTTTAGGCCACCAAGCTTGGTCCCTACTTCATACAAAACCATAGCTAAGTAATGTCTCGAAGATTGACAATGGTGTTGGGTGGTACCTATTCTAAGTCTCAATGCACCTTTGCTGGAAGTTGCAATATTCAGATTCGCATAGACTGATGAGGAGTTGGTGGCAAAATAATGAGTTGGGGTAATGGAAGGGGTTATTTTTAAGGTGGACTTGGAGAGACCATATAACCCTGTTGATTTGGATCCTGGACTTTCTGTTAGAAAAGAAAGAACATGCAGTCAGTCAGACGAAGGAATTGGATCCAGGGATGTCTTACTTCTTCCTATTTATAAACGGAAGTGAATAGGAAGCCCGTTGCACAATACTCTTAAGGTTTCTGGGGAGTGAAGGCAAGGACATACTTTGTCACCATTTCTATTTGCCATTGTAGACAATGTGCTAAGGGAACGTTTGGCAGGACTTTTAAGAGGGGGGATGATGGATAGATTTGATATCTAGGGAGAGAATTGGTTTCTGTGTCACATTTACAGTTTGTCGATAATACCATCCTCCTTTCTTTTTGGATGAAGATAAATAAACAAATAAGCTTTCAGTCAATTGAAAGTTCAAGATGGCAAGGCTTGAGATTAATTTGTTGAAAGTACGTTGTTGGGGAACAATTTGCCACACAACAGATCATATGGATTGGAGGAGGTTGGGAGTTGTTCACTTGAGTCGTTACCAATGAAATAATTTGGCCTTCTTTTAAGTCTTAGTTGCACGAAGCGGGAGCGGGAGCGCGGGACTATACAAGCCCCCCAAGGTTGGGAGCGTGAAAGGAACGTGTACATATATGATGAAAATAATGTAGCATAGAAGATACAATTTAAAAATACAATCATTCTTTGGAGTAAAAATGTGTGCCTAGTCCACCACTTAGTTGCAGGAAACTCCTAAAATGGAGCCGCTCCCTCCTTGGGAGCCCGCTTTTGCGCTCCCAACTAAGGAGCTT
>JAOTQK010000024.1:7457925-7490863 GCA_025642025.1 Rhododendron ferrugineum | reverse complement strand
CCATTGTGTTCAAGTTGGGCTTGATAGATATCTTTGCACCAACTTGAGGGGGAGTGTTAAATTGTTAGGGTTTTTTTTGTTATGTATCTTTAACATAGGGGTATATTTGTACTTGTACCTTTGGTCATATATATACAAAGTGCGAGAGAGAGAAACCTAATTTTGGTAGGGCTCTCCTTTTTCCCCCCTATTTCACATGAGTGATTGTGGTTCATTGTCCTATGGGAGATGATTCTTCTTTTCTAATATGGCTTACTTGGGGAGAAAGGAACTGCCAGCCCTTTGATGGTTTAGAACTTTGGATAGTCCTTTGCGTGAACTTAAAAGTTTTCCCGTTAGTAACTTGTAAAGTTGGAATACAAGGAATGTAACCCTTCGCCAGGTCAATTTCTCAATACGCTAGACCATTTTAATACAAGTAGAAGTGTTTTCATCCTTTTCGTATAAAGCCTTTTCTTGTATCCGGGTGGCATTCTGTTAATGCCCTACAACTATAATCAATGTTATTTCTCCAAAAACAAAAAGAGAGGGGATAAAGGAAAGAAGCAAAGGGAAGGAAGCTACAAGGAAGGGATCCTAATTTTCGTATTCTCATGTGTTTTACCTATTCGTTAGTAAAAAAGGGTGCTTAATAACATCAAGAACACATGCGGCTAGACAGCTTTGGTATGGTAGGCTCCCATGGTGAAAGGCTTAGCTTATTAAATATCACAAATTGATGCATGAAAATTGCTTGAATTGGAACTTCATGAGATTATAATGTGGTAATCTACCAACACACCAACAACATCTATTCTAATAAAGGGAGAGCACCACTTTGGTGTCACCCTCTAAATGAAACTGTATGAACTTTCTTTATACCAAAAATGCCCTATTCAAAAACCATTTTTTCTTTCAGTTGCATTAAACTACTGTGGGCAAAAAATGTAAGGGACAAAATAGTAAAATTCCCACCAAAACTGCCACACCCATGTCTGCCTTCCCCCTACGCAAAATAACCGTGTCAGTTTTCCCTTCCCACTACAAGTACTTGTACCATTTCAGAAACTCTACCTTTTTCTAGGATCCTTTACAGATCAAAACGTTCCCGCTGTTTCCATGATGAAATCATAATGGCCAAGAATTCCATGCGGCAATTGGACAGTTGCAAATCATTGGTGATTTTTCAAGAATATTTTGACCTACTCGGTGATTCCCTGTTGCATCAACCATTTTGTGTTCTTTGTCATCTTCTGTGCAAAACCTTGATTTTTTAAGATCTCTCACACATCTGATTTGTAAGTTCCACAAACCCACTTTTGGGGTTTAGCTTTACATGCTCCTCACTATGCGGATTTAAAGTATGATAATTGATTTTCACACTCCACAAATTACTATTTGTACTTCAAAGTGGATTGCAAATAGTAATTTTGTGGATTGCAAAAATCAGTCTTAAATTATTTTACAATTACCTGTACTCATGTTAGTTTGTGATTGGTTTGTGTCATTTGGATTGTGTTTGTGAGTTCCTAATTTTCCTTCTTTTACACTTTGTTGGTTTATATTTTGAAGATGGATATAAAGAAAGTAAAAAAATTCCATCTTCTGTGGTTAGATTTTTAATTCAACAGCTAATCTATGTCTCCCCTTAACCTTTCCTCCTTTTATTGGGAAGGAGTCTAATTGTTGCCAGGTTAGGGATATCAGCAGCTTGCGATTTGTTTCAAATTGTATGTTAAGAACATATTTCGTACTTGGTTTCATCAAATTCCCACTCAAAACCACAAGGACCTTGTCGTTTTTTATGCTTTAACAAAATCTTTATAGAACACTATTTAGGCATTACATCATGGGAAAAATCAAGGCGACATCAGCGTCAGCATGGTAATGCATGAATTCTATCGACTCTACAATATGTAATTTATCACAGTACATGATATAAAAATCTTAATCACATTATATAAATTAATTTGATTGTTGTGATGTTATTTAGTTGTTTATTTGTCACAACAGATTAATACAACATTATAAACGATCAAACAAAACAAGCCGAAAGTAATTGTGCACAATTTGCCAACATTTGACTTGTACACACATTGCGTGTGCACGGCCTCTAGTTGAGAAGATAATTAGCAAAAAATATACACTCCATTAAGTCTAATTTCATTTTGGTTCAACTCTGTGATCACCAAAAACTACTCGGACTAAAATGAAATTAAAGAACATGAGAACCACCGACACTGCAAGGAAAAAGAAAAATTCCATGGCAACAGGCAGAGAATTTGTCACTGAAAGTGAGACCTCAATCTATGTATGGTGTACAATAAAGTGGAACAATAACGTAAGATTTCAGTTAACAACAATAAACAGAAGTAGAAGACTTGACATGAGGGAGGATACAATTACTTCAGAACCATTTTATCTTATGAGTATGGGGAATCAATGTAGAATATGAGAACAATTGCATTGCAAAATATATATATCACCTGAAGATAAAAGAACTCGTCAAATACAAGCCTTTTGCGAGCTAAGTCAGCCTCACTCAAATTTTTGGGAAGATGGATACCAAAATAAGCCTGCATTGTTAACACAAGCCATTTACGTCTCTACTAAAAGAGTACCAATAATTGCCGATCCAAAAAAAAAAGTACTAACAATTCTACAAATACATACATCACAGTTATACAAGAATATCATGATGGCTGGAATGCTTGTAACGACTTGCAAATGTCGTAGAAGTTAGCAGCTTATGTAGCACGGACACTTCGTCGAAGGCAGCGTACCCGTGTAGAACACTCTCCGAACAAGTAAACGTGTCCGACACTCAATTTCGCATTATTTTCAGTTGGACAATCTTCTGACACGGTTGGACACTGCAAGGACACACTCCGGACACATGTCCGACACTCAATATCAAAGTGTCTAAATCTTTTTTACTTTATTTTCAGTTGGACACTCTCCCAAATTGCTTGGATTGTGAAAGTTAGGGTTATTTTGTATTTTACCTCTTTTGTTGTTACATTGTAAGGGTAGCGTAGTCTTTTTATCGCGTTAGGATTTGCTTAAGGTTACTAGGGTTAGCCTTTATAAACCTTGTTATACTTGATTATTCTTAATCTTATGCAATAAAATACTTTTGTAACACTAGCCCATTTCTTACACCTATGGTGGCTTGAACCATGTTTTTATTCTCTAAAATGATTGTACTTTTAAAGTGCATATTCTGTGCTACATAATTTCCGTGATGAATGTACACGTTCCTTTCATGCTCCGAACCTTGGGAGCCTCCGAATATAGAAGCTCCCACACTTCCGCTCCCACTTCGTGCAACTAAGCAATGGACAAAAACACCTTATGTCATGGGAAAATGGGTCAGCTAAAAAGTAATGTATGTGCTGAAGCAGTCACCAAGGGTCCGTTCCGGTGTAAAAGTCAGTGCTGCTCGACTTTGGTGGCATCATATTTCTTAAAGTGGTTGATCCCGTCTCAAGGGGAATGCTTGAAATAAGCTCTTCTGTCTATTGGCGACTCGGAACAAATGCTTGAATCAGCTTCTGTCGTTAGAACGAGGATAGCTCAAGTGGAATCTCTTTCTTTTGGGAGGGTTCCGGAATTGATAGAGTCAAGTCATATATGGCATTCAAATCGCCAAATCATTATCTTATCTTTGTCTACAGTAAGTTCGTGTGAATTCTACTACGGTAGAGGATCTACAATCATTAGCTCTGGTTCACAGGCAAGTAGTGAGGGGATTGAGTTTCACTCTTGAGAGATAGCCGAATAGTTAAGAGAGCTAATGCAAGAAAGAGAAAAAAATATATACTTTTTTTTTTTTGCTCAGCATAAAATATATGTACTTTTTTTGTGTTCACTTGGCAAGAATATCCTAGAAAGTGGTAGAAAGTGAACTTTCCTGTACAACCCTCTAAAGCATGAGAGCTTGCTTTACTTCTCCTAAGTTTGAAGTAGCCAGAGTATAAAAATCAGGTTCCTCTAGATTTATAGGCTACATCCAACCTTGAACATGGGCTCCCTTCAATGTACATCCTCTGCAACTATGTGGAATAAGCCCCACACTTGGCATGTCTTTTGTCAAGCAAAACACCGTCAACACACGCTCCCAAAACTACCCAAATCCTGCTGTATTGTGGTTTTTCAAAGCAGCAGATTGGCTTCTCATTTGATCTATCTCATCTCTCTAATTAGGATCATTTTACCAGAGAAGGAACCCAAATCCATCACACTACCTCTAGCCATTACCAGTGCCCCTAGCCTATTACCACTTCCACCCTGCCTCTATGAGCCATGGCTTGAAAACACTAAAACAAAAAATTGAGAATGTCCTAAGGAAATGAGAATCCACCAGAAGCAGCAGAGCCTTCTCCATTTACTTGTTTGAAGAGATTGCAATACACTACCGAATCAAATTCCCCATTTCAGTACCAAGCGCAACTATTCCAACCTTAATTTTCATAGAAATACAAGCGAGATTCTGACATCGTAGCTGGAAAAAAATTTAAAACAAAGAGTTTATTTTGCATTCGTATCACTTTAACAGTGGTATTAAATTCCTAATCAACCACTCTGCTGGCTACGAGCTTCAAAGCTATCCAGAGAACTCGTAAGTAAGTTGCGAGGTTCGCAATTGGTTTTGTGTTGATTCGCAACTACACTAGAGCAAATTCGAATTGGTTTCTGCACCCATCGAGTGCTAATGGCCTCGGTGTAAATGAAATCAACCTTATAAAGGACCTCTGATAGGGTTTCAAACAGCTCAAAGTAGACCGAAATATACCCAGGCATCAAATCACCAACTTGATAAAATTCACGAAAGCAACCAATTATTAACAGACTCTCCGGTTTGAAAGGCTTCTGAAACTCATTCTGAGGGCTCAAAAGCAATCAATTATAATAGCTTATGACATCACCATATTCTAAAACCAAAAGTAACTAGATGTAGCTCAAATGGTTTATATATAAAGCTAAAGACTGATTTGACATTGACCCACTAACAGGACACTTAGGCTTAAGACCCATATGCCTTTAGGAGTGACTACTCTCCTACATCATGTCTAGTGTTGAAGAAACATATAAAGCAATGCACGTTGGATAAAACTACTATAGGGCTGATTTAAATGATGAAATATGGATCTCATTTACAAAACCCCCTTAGGCTTTATTATGACTGCGATTTTGACATTAAAAAAGCTCATAATCTAGTGCAAGATAACCTTTACGCACCCTTGGTAGAGCCAGAAGATCAACTAACTACTATTGTAGCACACAGTTCCTTTAAAGAGTCTTCGTGAGCATCCTTAATATGTTGGCATAATCACAATCCTTTTTGTAGTATCTAGAAAGATAACAGCAAATACTCTCGCGCTAATTCCAAAGATGCTTCTAAAGTTCAGTTAACACTTCTGGTAATTTGATTATGCATCCGGTGGTGGTGTTTTTCCTTTAGGTCCAAAAGGATATCAGTCAGCACTTCAAATGAGCAATTCATTGATCAACCCAGTCAATATTCGCGGATTCTATGATTTGCTAAAAGACTTGTCCTCTTGGGTTTTACATGAGCACCTTACAATTTTTGAGACCAACATTACCTAAACTCATTAAATATTTATTGAAGAAAAAATAACATCACATCCTGAATTAGACTGGGAGAGAAATGACAGCACGGTTGGCAAGGGTGCCGAAGTTCGCTGAAAAAATTATGGTGCATTCTTTCTAATGCTAGAAGCCTAGAATGATAGAGGTGAACTACTTGTTTTACCTATCTTTTATATTCTAAAACTATTCTAAAACTACTCAAGAGAAAACAGAGTGAAATTGGTTGCTTCGTTGGAAACCCGACCTCCAACATCACACACGTGCTCAGTGGTGTGTGAGTTTGATTCCAAAAGCTCCTCCTTTATTGATGTCTTTGCTTATTTATTTCAACATTCAATACTAATAGGAGCAAAGAACCCCTTAAACTAGTAGCAACCCAAACTATCTACTACTAAATAGCAAAAGATAAAGACATGCATGTAACATAGAAACAAGACGACTTCCAGATGAGACATCAATTTGAAGTCTAAACAAACACAAAAGAAATCGACTCCTAACTACTGCTAAAAATTGTTATATTACAAGAGAAAACCAGTTTCATTACACTTTCAAACTGTTTTACAGATTTTTTGTACCTTTTTACATTCTGAATGAAGGTTAGTAATTACAAATGGATGGTGAAAAGAACCTGTCTTTCTAATTCTTAATGAACCATCTAATACACAGTAGTAATGGTCAGTCAAATTTTTAGCACGCAAAGAATTTTTTATTCCTTGCTTCCATTTCTTTGCTTTTCTTTTCCTTTTCCTTTTCCTTTTCCGTTTCTTTTGGTTTTGCTCAAGTTACATCATAGAAAACACACAAGTAATAGGCTGACTGGTACAAGCATGATAAGAATCACAAACAATCTTCACCCACGATGCTGAGAAGGATTTGCCAATTGAGAAGAGATAATTTATACAAGAATTATGTTATGTTAGCCTAAAACGGAGGTCCCTTCAATTTCTTGTTTTGACCAGCAAAATGCATTGTGAAAAGGAAGAAAATAAAATAATTATGTTAAAGTATTCCCATGAATGATTAGAGGTGAATAAAGAACAGCATAAGCATAAACAAGAAAATCTCAAATGTTATGATTCGTGCTTACTCACATCGCGCAGGCATATTAGTCCGAAATCCTGAGTGACATCTTGAGGAATAGGATCAACATTGGAAGGCAATGCTTTTAAAGCTCTGAAAAACACAAAATCGAGTAAGTTCTTGATATGAACTCAGTAAAACACTTCGTCAAGTCAATTTACTTAAAAGTTTAGAACCAAAAAATAAGAGTTTTAGTATATCTCAAAGGAAACAATTGGACCCCCGCAGGCTCATATCTCAACTTACACCAATCAAACAAGGAAAACAGATGGAAGCAATAGATAGCATAAATCCACTGATATCACCAAAAGGTTGCACTAAGTGAGATGTAGAATCAGAACCATTAGATCCTGACAAAGCTAGTGCACATACTACTACAATCTTACACGTCGTATGACGTAGAAATCAGAACGAACCTTGCAATAATGTCCTTAAGAAAGTTGGGTCTGAGACCTCCTCTAGAAGGGTATATAGGGAATGGTCTCCCCTCTGCACGAGCTGATGAATCTTGTTCATCTTCAAGTACATCCATGTTATATTCTCTCATCTCATAGTGGCCATCTTTACGCATAGTCCTCACCTGTCTCCAGAATGAATCACTTAGGTACAAGCTTTGTACGAATGACGAGAGAGGGAGAGAGAGAGAGAGCACTTTATGAATGAAACCGTGTATAACAACTAATCAGCAACAGTCTCAGCCAGACGAAGAAAATTGGTAATAGGTGGAGTGGAATGGGCCCCAAGGGTTCCAACCTATAACCAACTGGTAATAGGTGGAGAAGCCTCTAGATCTCATGTACTCTCTTTTCTAGGGCTGTCACAATGAGCCTTGAGCTATGTAGCACGGATACACAGACAAACACGATGGGGACACGGACACAAGACACTGCTATTTTTAAAAAATGGGGAGACAGACACGACGGAGACATTTTTTTTTTTTTTTTGGTAAATTTTTTTTTTATCGGCTCAGCAAATATTTTTTTAGCAATGCAAACCTACCTTACTAACTGATGGTGTATGCCTACACAAATATACATGTTTTACATTACACTGTTGGCCCAATACTATTAAATTTGAAAATATTTGACCCCGGAAAAGTTGAAAATATTTGACCCCAAAAAAGCTTTTAAAATTTACAAAAACCACACGCCCAGTCCCCGGCGTGTTCAAGCATTAAAAAAAAACAAAAGACATTGCAATTTAATAACCATGCCACGTGGCATGTCTTCGGAGTATCACATGTCCCGGGAGTGTCTGACATAGATATGGTTCTAAGACTGTCAGTGCTTCATACGCCTTGAGCAAACAGTGAACATCCAAACAGTAACATACGAAAAGAATTACTTCGCAAGAGCCTTGAGGAAAGAGTGACCAAGCATAACTTTCAAACAGAACATCGTAGTTGACTTACTGTTGTTACTTGTCAATCAAGAGCTGGGAGAGTGGTTGGAAGAGAGGGTGAAATATGATACATACAAAACTTCCAGGTTTATCAGGAAGAATGTTGCTGGCCACAGACCATTCTGATTGTGCCAAGAAATATATCTTTAGTGACATGTGCCAAGGCCCAAGGTTAAAGCAATACCACTAGAGACTTGTTAATTTAGTGGGATAAAGTCAGTCCCAAGAGAACTCAGTTGACAAAGAGGTTTCTAATCACAAGAATTGGATAGAATGGGGCTAGGGTTTCACTAGCATTTTCCAGGATTACCAAAACAAAGTACGCTTTTAGATTAATTATCAAAAGAAATGAAAAGGAGTTAGCATACAACATCAGTTGAAAAACAACAACACCCCTTCTTTTGACTTTCTAACACAAAACAAATCACAACTCAAAAGGAGATGTTCGCCATTGTGAAGTGCAGTAAAAATTCACTCTTAGAACTAGAACTTGCAAAAACAACTCCCATCAATATGGTTAGAACAACAAGAAAATACTAGAATCACAAGAAAAAGCTACAAGAGCAGCTGAAACGCAGAGAAGTGTACAAACTCACCTTACCACTAACACATGCAATGTCCCCCTCTTTATACTTTGACCCAATACTTCTGAGAAAAGGAAGGGATGTGTAACGAGTGCCACGGAAAAATTTCTTCAAATGTACATATATTTTCCGCTTGCTTCTGCTACCAGATGCATTAAACACATGCTCGGCACTTGATTCGCTGTCCACCTCACCTTCAACTACAATCTCAAGATATGAGAAAGAAAGGCCTGCTCTGACTCCCCTGCCAAGCAAAAATATGTGATCAAGGTTAAAATAGATGCTGTCAACTCACTTCCCAAGATTTTACTAAAGCTCAACAATATTACGGCCATAAGTACATTTTACGCAAGCATGCATACATCTGGAAAGTGATATAGACATGTGAAAGGAAAATAACCATTCCATGCGGATCAGAAAAGATCTACATCATTCCATGCTTATATTGTCACTTGAATGTCATCTTTAATGCAAAATGAGTAAATTGTAAGGTCATGTTTGGCAACCATTTCATTTCCAAAATTCTGGTTTCCTTGTCAAAATTTTCAAAAACATGGGTTCAGAGCATGTTTCGGTGAACCATTCCACACATGTTTTGGTAGTTATTTTCGTCCTGCAGGATTTGTTCATGGTCTGTACTAGCAAACCTTGGCCCCTAAACACTACAAGAGAGTTGGAACGAATAATAGAAGCCTCGTGTGGATACTCAGATTTTAAGTGAGTGATAAAATACTTCGGTTACATGATTTATTACAGCTTCTCTAATTCAAATGCGAAGTCCTGTCTTTGTACATGAATTATTAAGGCATGTGAGTACCATGGAATGGAATGTCTGCTAAAGAATGTTTAGGACCTGGTAGTGTCATCGGTCAACTCTACAGTCACTAAGGGAAATGTAAGCCATGATGTTGTACGTGGTGTAGATATCTGGCCTATCCAATAACCAGGAACGCTTAGTACATGGATGAAAAATGGAAGGGCATCATACAACCACTTGTCAAATCAATATGAACATCTTCTTGGAGATTAAATATGATTAGCTTATATGGTACAAGGATGAATGGATAGGAATCATACAATGCTACTTTGAATGAATACTGTATTTCTCTTGGAGAGTAAATAAGATCTCTTCAAGGGTATACACAAAGTGAACTTCTTCACACAAATGTGTTTTTACATGTGATCATTCTCCATTGTCGACCTGTAACCCCTATAATTATCATTCACATGAGCTTTAACTCCTGATATATTGTTCCTTATTTTAAGAAATCAGTAATCGAGGGATGTAGATCCTACCTTATAATGTATGTTTCAGTTACTACTTACTAGTGTGAACATGATTGTGAATAATCTGCAACTCTGCACAGGGACATGTCACTTGCAACAATTATGCAAAGGTTACAATTAAATTAATCCATGTTTCCTCAGATGGAAAACTAATTTAACCCCCATACATCGATGCCCTCGGGGGATTGATAATCGCCGCTTTACGATGGCTGATGCTCAGAGAAAAGGTAAAGAGGGAAATGTGGGGTGAGAAATCAAAAGATAAACATGAGAACTGAAGCTTAATCTACTGCAGATGCTAATCACTTTAATATTTACTCTCTCAACCTGGCCCCCATACGTGGACAGGCTGTCCTCCATAAATAGGCAAAACAAGTGCAAGTGTTATGGTTGTGGGCTCAGCGATGAGGTCCGAACCAAGGATGATCAATTTTTGATCCGGTATTAGACTGTAAAACAAAGTCCACCGTCTATCTTTGTGTATATATAATTTAGACAAAATCACAACAAACATCTGCATTAATCGAAAAAAGGGGATTTCCTTGATGACAAAGAGACGTAAACCCCAAAATAAAGCAAACCACAAGTTTTTTCCCATAAACTCTCAAAATATCATTGAAGATTATTGAATTCCTTCCTCATCAAAGCACCCGCACCAATAACAGAACTCCAAAGTGCCCTAACCTTGTACGCCCTAAAACCAAAAGAGGCCACTCCACTAACTATACAACACACAAATGACAAGTGAATTCCTTATAGACTACACCCATCCATTATGGCAACAACGAAGCCTCAAGATTCAATCATTACATCCTACAAGTATCAAAAACTAAGAAACTACAGAAAAATCATTTGAAAGGAACCGTGGTCATAAAAACTGATGACTCAGAAACTGACCCCTTCAACCAGCCACACCCGCCGAGCACCACATGTATACCAAGGACGCTCAGCTCGGACGCAACAAGTAGCTCGGCTCAAAGATAACAGGTCAGTCGGGCCAAGCATTCATGACATGACACAGACTTTCAAGGCTGAATCAACGGAGAGTCTTCCTCCACCCCGCGATGCCGCCATATCCCGGTGAATAACCGGCCCTTGTTCATGGACAATGAAACAGTAAGACTCCAATAAAGGGATTCTCATCCCTTGATCCCATATACCATTAAACACTATAAGAGGGCAAGGCACGCCCACTAGAAAGGTACGCACACTGTTTACACTGATACAGAGCATTCCCATACAAATGTCCCACCATCTAACTTGATCGTCGGAGGGTTTGCAACCGGCAACACCACCGGTCGCTGGACTTGTTTTGCAGGAGTCCTTTGAATGACTGAGACAGGCAATAACAGAATTCAAGGAAACTTAATCACTCCACTACAATTTGATCAGGATGTTGCATCAACTAGGCTGCATCAATTTGTGCCAAAATTCAAAGTAAACTATGATGAAAACATTTGATCCGAAGGCGGAGAATCATTGTCAATTGGTGTTGTATGTGCAAAAGGGATGCAGAGTCGGTTGATCATCTCCTCATTCATTGCCCGGTGGCTTGGGAGCTTTGGACTATGGTTCTTTCTTGGTTTGCTATGCGATGGGTCATGTCGAGGAGTGTGATGGAACTCTTAATCGCTTGGAGAGGTGCAAAAGTTGGAAAGAGGCGGAAGCAAGTGTGGTTTTTGATCCCGCTTTGTCTAATGTGGATCATTTGGCGGGAAAGAAATTCGAGATGCTTTGATGGGGTGGAAAAACCTTTATATAGAATCAAAAGTTTTTTGGTGAATAGTTTGTTTAGTTGGGACAAGAGAGAATGTGATCCTTCTCTTCACCAATTTTTAGATTGGTTTGAGCTTTTCTTTTCTCTTGGAAGTGTATAGGGTCTTTTTGTCTCGTGGCCTTTTGTATACGGGCGGCATTCCCTTAATGCCTTCTTTTAGATAATTATTTACTTATCCAAAAAAAAACTGTTTTTTTTTCTAGGAACTTGAGACGAAAATTTTGCAGCAAAAAGAAAGGATTTAGGGACTTTTAGATTAGACAATAAAACCCATGACTTCAGTTCTAAGAGGAAATCTATATTAGAAAACAGAACGGTTTCTTCACAAAATGTGCAAGCATACAAACAAGAGTAACCCCTCAGCCGTCAGATCACATATTCTGTTAATATTATAGCCGTCTGGTCAACAATATTCAGAAAAAGAAAACTTAATCAATCAGTTTTCTCTCTCTATCTCTCGTCATTTTTTTGTAATATCGTATTTTAATTCTTTTGGTAACATCCTTAATCACCATTTTCTCTGCACATTTTCTATCTAAAAAGGAAAATGTCTACATGTTTGAAATATCTCTCTCCTCACTAATTTTCCGCAATAGCCATCAACAGAAGTACTACCCCTTCAAAATTCATAGTGCCATTGCCCTCTTTTCTACAATACTTATCAAGACACGTAATCCTTACCGATTTAAGGATGTTTTAATTACAAATATTAGGATAAATGAGCACATGATTGGGGCTATATACATGGGTTAATTGGAAAAAAAAAATATAATATAAATATGAGATTTCAGTTGGGAGTGCCTTTAGGCATGGACAATCTGCTAGTCAGTGATAAAATAGTCTGAGTAATGAAATAGACAAGAGACGTTACAGAGTTGGATCATGAAAATTTAAAATGTTAAAAGGGTACTTTAAAATTATGAATTCAGATCTAAAAATTGGACTTAAAAAGACAGCAGAACTAAGTCAGAGGAGCAAACATTTTTTTAGGTAGCTACTGTTTACAATATTCATTTACTTAGCACATTTGAGTTCAGAGGAGCCTTAATACGAAGGTTTTATACGGCTTTAGTATTATGGTTTTATATGGCTTTAGACCTTAGTAGCATGAAGCAGGCATGGGGGCGGGAGCAGGTGCTAGGGAGCAGAGGCACCTAGAAGCTCCTAAGGTTGGGAGCGCCTAAGGAGCATATAAAGATTATATAAAAATATGTATATAAAATATCTTTAAATACTTAACCAATAAAGGTAAAGTGATACTTACTGAAAATTTTCCCGATCTTAAAGTGTAACTATTAGAAGTTAGTCCCTCGGTCCCCATTCTTTTGTCCCTCGTCCTATCCTAACCGTATAAAAAACTAACTATAATTTTTAATTGGTAATACTGTTTATATGCAATATTTATCTTATTTAATAGATCTCAATGAGCTCTTTTAAACGATGTTTTCAAAATCACCTAAAAGATTATAGATTGCAAGATATAATCAATTGAAAAGTGGCACGGACTCCCAAAAGGGACAAAAGAATGGGGACGGAGGGAGTATATATTCTCAATTTGCAAAACTTCTTGCCTAAAATGATTCTCATATTCTTATTTCCACGATGGCATAACTCCCTTAAAAGTAAGAGAATAACTGCCTTAACGGCCCGATAAGCTCCCATCTTAGTTAGAAGTGAGCTCCCATCAAGCTCCCGTCTTGGGAGCGCTGATTCGAGCTCCCGTCTAGGAAGCGCACCCATTTTAGAAGGATCCTACTACTAAGCTTTAGACCTTTAGGTTGTTAGGCCAACCAAGGTTCTATAAACTGTGAGGCACACACATAGTTGCAAAGTGATGCAAAGCAACACTAAAACATCTCATCACCATTGAGGGAGGCGCAACAATTGAGCCACAATTAAAGCTACTGATGTGCACACATATTCTTAGGCGTGAAGTGCATGCCTCATGGGATTTTCTATCTTTTAGCGTTTTTTGCTCAAACCTAATAAAATTCGGTGATGATGGAACAAACAGGTTCAAAAGTAACACCCACGGTTTATAGATTATCAACTACACGTCGACCCGTAGACTAGGAAAAGGAATGCAATGAATTGGAAGATCGAGATTCAAGAAAGGGAGAAGATAAGGATGTGGACAGATATTTATCTAATACTCACGAATGACCATTTGCTTGTTGATGAGTTGATTACAAGGTTCTAAGAATAGGAGATGACTAGATACTTGGTTCCTAAGATCTTTATGCTTCCAAATCCAGAACTCAAAATAGTAGTTATTCATGGATGTAATATGACTCTTAGTATTTGGCCAGTTGGAATTTTAGATGTTGTGATAATGGAATTATTTGGAAAACTAAATTACAGTAAGTTATTTCAAAAGATAAATACATAAGACTAGGTCGTTTGTTACTGCTGGAATACTCCTAGGCCCAGACATCCTCAATCTCTGGGCACATCCGATAAACTTGAACGAGATAGGGAATGGTTGGCGGAAATCCAGCAGTCTCAATCTGGTCAAGAAGATCCTAGATTCTAATCAAATATCCAAACTCACCTGGAAGATAAGATATTCCCAACAAAAATCAAGTACTGCCCATCAGCAATTCCAATCTGTGCATTTTGTAGATCAGCATAGGTCCGAGGAAAGTGGTGCAACAATTTCCGCAGCTACACAGAAAAAAGAAAACTGTGATCCCAACTCCAAGTTAGAAATCCAAAACCAAAACAAACTCCTCCTCTGTGCCACTTTGTTCATTTTGGGAATCTAGCTTTCTAAGAAAAAACAACTGCTAAATCATCCACCTCAAAACCAATTGGCAATGAGTGGAGAGGCTGCCCAGGCTCATATACTAGTTTTTGGAGGAGATAATTAACCGATGTGTGACAATTTCCAACACTTCCCCTCATGTACGACCCCGACTCGCACGTGGAGGGGTCAACAAAGGATCCGGAACACAAAGATCACAACAAAACAAAGTGCAACTATGGCACAAACAAAGGGGAAAAGCCTCCGAAAACCTAGCTCTAATACCATGTTAAAGCATCCACCTCAAAACCAATTGGCAATGAGTGGAGGGGTAGCCCAGGCTCAGATACTAGTTTTTGGAGGAGATAATTAACCGATGTGTGACAATTTCCAACAACCACCATTGCACTTACAAAGTTCTAGCTTTTGAAAATCGCCCTTCAACCTTCGAAACTAGTTCAAAAAAGAAGGGCCAAGAAGGGAATTGTATAGAATTTAGTTTACTAACTTGTCAAGATAGACAAGCATTTCAGGATAGTCAAAAGTCAAAAAGTAGACAAACAAACTGCAACGGAGGTAGTAGCATTCTGCAAAACATCTAAAGAACCCACCGTGTGGAAGCCAGAGTTTTCTAGCTGACCAAACTGCCTCTTGGTCAAACGAGGTATGAAACTAATAGATTTATCAAGAATCAACTCAACGGATGCAGCCTGTTCGTCAATCTCAAGCCCAGCTCTAGTGGAAGATTCCTCCAAAGTGAGTTGTACATCTGTGTCTGTTTCAGCCTCCAAATTCAAGGGCTCAGAAGATAGTGGAAGATCGTTAGCACTTTCTTCCCTAAGAAAGGAAGGGTTCCCATCTGGAAGGCATGGATAAAGAGAAGTCCATGATTCACTTGGACTATCTGGATTGACCCACTTCGTACCCACAGAACTAGAGAGAAATTCTTTACATATCTCTGATGATAAAAGGCCACCGTCATACAATTCAATCGGTGGGGAACAACCGAAAATAATGGAAGGAAATTGTTTACATGCCAAAGAAACATCAAAATTGCCCATTCCATCTTTAAGCTTCATAACGGATTCCTTTTGGGCTCTTTCACTCTCAATCAAGTCTTGTAGACCATTGTAACCCATTAAGACAGACACCTATAAGAAAAAGCACAAACAACCATGTCAGCAGTCATAGCAATATGTGAATGTCAGATGTCCAAAGAAACAGAGATAATGAATGCCTAAAATAAGCATACATTCATCACTCTTGCCAACAGAATAAGAACAGAGAGGAGCATTGATCAGACGTACATAACAGCAAAGCATCATGTGATGACCTAGGAAGCCACTTCATTTATGTTCTCCCTTTTAGATTTTCTCACACTACAAATTTTATAACTTCTCGATCTAGCAAGAAAATATAATACTCCAAAGTGTGTTACCATAATACTATCATAATGCCGGAAAAAGTTTGAACAAATACAGCCTCAAAAAACACATGGGTAGCGATTATTAAATGTTCAAAAGAACTAATAAGCTACAAGAACCACACCTTGGAAGAAAATACAAAGAACACAGCTAATGCATTCACCCCACAATGTGAGATGACAATCAAGCTTCTAGATGGCTGGTGCTCTTCAACAAAAGCACTAATGCATCCTTTGAATTCATTCCACAAATTACTTGACGATTTTACTATTTTTCCCCCGAGGGAGAAAATGGAGAATGACAACCTTTTGGAGTCCTTGCATTCTCCGGGGAGAGGAGAAGGAGAAGGCAACCTTTCTGTTAAGTTAGGGTTCACTTTGTTATGTATTTGTTACTTAGGGGTATATTTGTACTTTTACTCTTGTCCATATAAATGCAAAGTGTGAGAGAGAGAAACCTAATTTGAGTTCTCCTTTTTCCCCAAAGTTTACATGGTATCAGAGCTCATGATCAAACATGTTCACTGCTCTGCCTTGTCGTTCAATCACCGACAGGCCTTTACCGATGCCGTTTGACCCTCTAACCTACCTTCGTTGACTTTCTTCTGGCTTCCGCCAAACCTATCCAGACCTTGCGACCACCATACAAACCTCGGACGACCAGCACGACCTTCACCCAGTGTCCGGTGACCAGCGCGACCCTCCGACGACCTTCGTGGTTGCAGATTCTTGCTGTTTCGTGACCTATTTGTGGTTTCCTGGCCCTATCAACCTCTGGCGACCACTGTTTGCTCTCGGAAAGGACTGGGTCAGATCTGTTTGTTCTCGTTTGGACTGGGTAAGCTTCGTTTACACTTGCTTGGTACTAGGTCAGGATATTCAAGGTGTTTCAGGACCCATCTCCTTTATTCTACCCAGTTCATCATCATCTGAGGTATTTTCTGCAGTTGCGGGGGTATTGTCTGGTAGTTGGTTACCTCTTTTACTTGCAGCATTTTCGTAGTCTTTTGCTACCTTCCTGTTGATATGTCGGAGGATCCCAAAAAAGCTTCCGCTGGTACAAAGAATGAGTTGGGTCGTGTTGGGACTCTGGATAACTCTTCTCTAGATATTTGCCACATTAAGTTGGATGGTTCCAACTATTTGCTTTGGTCTCGCACCTTTACTTTGGCTATTACTGCCCGTGGCTTGTTGAACTTCATCACAGGCCCTGTTCAAAAACCAACAGCTCCTGGACCAGAACTTGATACATGGACTTGGCAGAATGCTTTAGCCAGGACTTGGCATAATGCTTTAGCCAGGACTTGGCAGAATGCTTTAGCCAGGACTTGGCAGAATGCTTTAGCCAGGACTTGGCAGAATGCTTTAGCCAAGACTTGGCTATTTAACTCTATGATTCCTACCATTCGCCATACCTTTTTGCTTCTGGACACACTTCATACGATTTGGCTTATTGTAGCCCAAACCTATTCCCAGAAAGGTAATGATGCTCAGGCTTTTGAGTTGAGGAAGAAACTCCGCAAATTGGATCAACAAAACCGATCTCTCGCTGAGTATTATGCTGAATTGAATAGAGTGTGGCAAGAACTTGATTATTACCAAGGGTTTCAAGCTGTTTATAGATGCTACTACTCTCCAACAGATGGTTGACAAGGAGCACATCTGTGACTTTCTTGCTGGCCTTGATGTGGAATATGACCCGATTCATGTGCAAGTGTTGGGCCGTATTCCTTTTCCCAATCTAAGAGAGGCCTATGCATGCGTTCAACAGGAGGAGAGTAGACAGAGTGCGATGGTCCATCCTCCAATTCCGGATCGCTCTGCCTTGATTGCCATTCCCACTCCACGGGATGGTAAGTCTACTCAGGGTTAGCTTGGTGATAAAAGTAGCTCAGTTGATAAAGAACTGCTCCGGTGTGACTATTGCAACAAAACCAGGCATACGAGGAAATTTTGTTGGAAGTTACATGGTCGTCCCTCTCGTGGACGAGGAAGTAGTCGAGGTGGTGGTCCTATGCGTTCTCAGGTGATCTGTGTTTAGGAGTCTACTGTTGACATGTTGCCTGACCCTAGTGGTGCTCGTTTGCAAGCTTCTGCGCCTAATACTTCCCAAAGTGGTGGTACTCTTTCTCAGTGGGAGTTACAAACTCTCAGGCGCCTAATGGCTAGGCTTGATACTCCATCTTCCACAGCTTCTACTTCCACTACATCCTCGTACTTAGCTCACACAGGTATCCTAGCTAGTGCATCTATTGCTTTTTCCTCTCCTCCTTGGATAATAGATTCTAGTGCCACAAATCATATGACAGGTTGTTCATCCTTTTTTGACTCCTACTCTACGTGTTCTGGTAAGGATAAGGTTAGAGTAGCTGATGGTACCCTATCTGCTATTTCAGGAAAAGGTTCCATTTGCTACTCTCCAACCATTTCTCTTTCGTCTGTTCTCCATGTTCCAAATTTTCTACTAACCTTCTCTCTGTTAGTAGTCTTACCCATTCCTTGAATTGCTCCGTGACTTTTTTCCCTACTCATTGTGTCTTTCAGGAGCTAGATACGGGGAGAATGATTGGCAGTAGTAAAGCTCATGGTGGTCTATACTTTTTGGAGTCAGCACCTCGTCCATCTCTTACACCCCTTACACCCCTGTATTTGGGTCAAGCTCTTGAAGCAGATATGAGTTCAGCTCTTCCTTTATTGCATCAGTGGCATCGTAGATTGGGTCACCCATCTTTTGGAATTTTAGAAAAAAAAATTCCTACTTTAACTAAGCAATGTAGTAGGAGTCAGTTTTTTTGTGAAGCTTGTGAGCTGGCTAAACACAAACACACTTTTTATGCTCATGTTAATCAAAGAAGTGATTCTCCTTTTACGGTTATCCATTCTGATATTTGGGGTCCTTCCCCGGTTACTTCTATTTCTGGTTATCGATGGTTTGTCATTTCTATTGACTGTTATTCTCGTGTCATTTGGGTGTATTACTTTGGTCCAAAAATGAAGGTTTTTCATGCTTTAAATCTTTTCATCTGATGGTTCGTACTTAATTTGACACCAACATTAAAATCCTTCGAAGTGATAATGGGATTGAGTACCTTGATGGGCAGTTTCGGGCATATCTTAGTGAGTATGGCATTCTTTTTCAAACAATTTGTGTTGGCACTCCACAGCAGAATGGGGTTGTTGAACGCAAAAATCGTCACCTTGCTAACGTAGCCCGTTCTCTCTTGTTCACCATGAATGTCCCAAAATTCTATTGGGGCGAAGCTGTTCTTACTGCAGCTTATTTTATCAATCGTATGTCATCCAGTGTTCTTCAGTTTAAAATTCCTCTTGAGTTTCTCCCTCGTAGTTCTTCAGTCTCTTCCCTTCCACCCAAAGTTTTTGGTTGCATATGTTTTGTCCATGCTTCTAAACATCTTGGTGGCAAGTTAGATCCCAAGGCTCGTAAATGCGTTTTCCTTGGCTATTCCCCTACTCAGAAGGGATATAAATGCTATGACCTTGTAGACACCCCAATTTGGACCTATTAATTATCCTTAATTTGTGGCCTTGAGGCTCCCCGATGATGAAACGAAATCAAAATAGGACGTGGCTAAAGCTTGAACGATGTTTCTTGGTCTTTTTCAAAACTAAAACCCTTTTGTCTAGACACCCTGAGGGTAAAAATGGGCACACATTTCAGTGTACAAAATATCTTTGAATGAAACCAATTGGGTTAGAAAGAGGACTCAGCCAGCTTTCCAACGCTTCGAAAAACACCCAAAACCGAGTTCGAGAGTGTCCGTGGCGCTCCTCTGAAGTTGGGCAGACACTCCTGAGCGCTCGAGACCACTCCCGAGCGCTCAGAAGTGACTGTTCCGAGCGCTCAGGACCACTAAATTGCCAATGCATGCTTGAGCTTTCAGCTTTTTCAGGAGAATATGATTATGTTTGTTCAACCTATTCAGTCTTGCTACAGTATACTCCATCAGAAGGAGCAGAAGACCAAATGATCATGTCTTCTTCCCCCCAAAATATTTTTTTTTTTTTTGATTTAATTTTCAAAATTCAAAATCATTTTCTCATCCCCTATATAAGGGGCCCTATGCTGCATTATAGAGGGACCACGAAATATAACTCCCTGACCCTCTCATTTTCAGAAAGAAAACTTCACTTTGCAAAAAAAGTCATCTTTCAAACATTGCCAAAAATCAAAACAACATCAAACACATCAAGAAAAATTCGGAAAGTTAGGAATTACATTCAGTCCTGATTTCTGGAATTTTTCCACTCCTTTCCATCCTCAGAATCCATCCAAGAAGCAAGGTTCCATTTAAGAAGGTAGAATTCTTCTACTTTTCAAACCAAAAAGGCTATTATCCTTCTGAGGGAGGTCATTCAGCCCACTCCAGTTCCTTATACTTTTATATTGGATGTGTGGTTGAGTGGCCTTAGTATAAAAACAAGGGCAAAAGAGTTGCAAAACAGATTTTTCAAGAATGCTCTGGGACACTCCCGAGCGCTCAGGAGTGGTTTCACCCATGTTTCTCATTTCTCTGGTGAATGTTCAAGGAAAATGAAGGGTTTTCACAAACCCAATGACTATACTTTGATATGTTGTTGTGAATGACTCATTTTCTGAAGATAGAAGTATGCCCTTTATTCAAAGACAAAGGTTTTCAGCTATTTTCAGAGGCACTTCATCTTCTGAAAACAGAATGTGAATAGCATGTCAAGATCCGTCATCCTTCTGCTCAAGCTAAAGCCTGGGGTGCGGAGCGCTCAAGACTGCTCCCGAGCGCTCTGGAGTGGTATGGCAAAATCACATTTTTCCTTGAACGCTCTCTTTTAATGTCATTTTTAGTATTGGAGGTGTGATAGTGCTTCCAGAGCCCAGTCAATCTAATTTCAAATGCAAGAAAGCAGGGTTTGGATGTTCAAGACCAGTTCTTGGCTGTTTAAACTCCTTGTTGAGCATTGCTACATGATAGTAGTAGTGTGTTGTTATTTCAAATATTGCAATATATCTGTCCAACCAAAATTTGCAAGATTGCAGTCCGAAGCGCTCGGAAGTGTTCTCAGTGACAGATTTTCATTTTTATGTCAATTTCCATCTTGTATCATTTCATCAACATACATTGTACACCAGCACATGCATGCACCTCCTTACTTATATACTTGTGGATATCTGCTAATTGTTTAATGAAATAAAGTATTTTCGAAAAATCCCGCAAATTTTTAGTAGAGACTGATTTCGTATTGGGCGAGGAGGGTGCAGTAAAACCCTTCCCCTCTCGTAACATGGCTTCAGAACCCAAAACAATCTCTGGTTTTCAACTTCAAACAATTATTTTCAATCAAAACGGTTTCTCGGATGGTGGACCTTAAATCCGGGTGGCGACTCTTTTCATTTTTCAAACACTTCTTTTTTGGGCCATCTGAAAGCCTTCCGAGCGGCTAGCCCGCAGACCCTCACTCCCGTAAACATTTTGTTTTTATGAATGTCACCTTTTGGGAAACAACTTCTTTTTATCCTCTCTCCACTACATCTCTTCAGGGGGAGTATATGGAGGAAGAGATGTTGACATCCCATAATCAGGAGGAGTCTTGGTCTTACTTCCAATACCTTGTTATGGTGAGGAGGAGAAGGAAAACTCTAGGGAAGAACCTATATCTGAAGAAAGAGCAGAACATAACATGAGTGGCCGAGATGTTGATGACGATAGGCTATACCCGCATAGGTTGCCTAACTTGCAGAAGTTTTCTCGACAGAAAAAAGGACAATCTACTTGTGCGATGCCATCTTGCCAATCACTATCACATACTCCAGCTTCAATTCCAGTTTCTGATTCTTCGGCCGACTCATCTGGTAATGAACCATTCCTCTTGTTTCTAATAATCTTGATGCTCCTGTTGCTCTTAGAAAAGGAGTTAGAACATGTACTCAACATCCCATTTCACATTTTGTTTCATATGATTGTTTATCCCCTTTGTATCGTGCATTTGTTTCCTCTCTCTTCCATATCTATCCCACAGAGTTAGAAGGAAGCACTCGTAATACCTAAGTGGAAAGAAGCTATGGTAGAGGAGATGACAACTTTGAAAAAGAATGGCACCTGGGAATTAGTGTCTCCTCCGGAGGGAAAGAAATCAGTGGGTTGTAAAGCAGATGGAACGGTTGAGAGATACAAAACGAGACTTGTTGCCAAGGGCTTTACTCAGACATACGGTACTGACTATGATGAAACTTTTGCTTTGGTAGCAATGATGAACTCTATTCGGACTTTGCTCTCTTGTGCTGCTATTTTGAATTGGCCTCTTCAACAATTTGATGAAAAAAATGCATTTCTTCTTGATGACTTAGAAGAAGTGTACATGGATATACCACAGGTTTCTCTTCCTCTATTACTGGAGGGAAGGTGTGTAAATTGAGAAAGGCCCTCTATGGATTAAAGCAGTCACCTAGAGCTTGGTTTCACAGATTTCTCAAAGCCATGTTGAGATTTGGATACAGGCAGAGTCATGCAGATCATACTATGTTCATCAAGGGAGGTAATGATAAGATTGCTATTCTTATTATCTATGTGGATGACATAATCATGACAGGCAATGATGATGAAATACTCAGTCTTAAAGCTCGTCTTGCTCAAGAGTTCGAGATTAAAGATTTGGGATCTTTAAGATACTTTCTTGGGATGGAGGTGGCCCGATCTGATAAAGGTCTTTATCTCCCAAAGGAAGTATATTCTCAATCTTTTGGGATGCAAACCTGCAGACTCTCCCATTGAGGCTAATCATCATCTTAATGGAGATGTTGGAGAGCATACAAATAAGGAGAGATATCATAGACTTGTGGACCATCTGATATACTTATCTCATACTAGACCAGATATTACATATGCCGTTGGAGTTGACAGTCAATTTATGCATGAGTCACGTACAGATGTAGTTTACCGTATTTTGAGATATCTCAAAGCGGCTCCAGGTAAAGGAATTTTGTTCTCCAATCATGGTCACCTGACTCACCTGAGGTTGGAAGACTTTACTGATGCAGACTGAGCTAGTTCTGTGGATGATAGGCGCTCTACTTCTGGCTACTGCACCTTTTTTGGTGAAAATTTGGTTACTTGGCTAAGTAAGAGGCAATCAGTGGTAGCTAGATCAAGTGCAGAAGCTGAATATAGGGCTATGGCTCATGGTGTGAGTGAGTTTTTGTGGCTTCAAACCTTGTTGAAGGATTTGGGGATCTCTGATGGTGGTCCTATGAAGCCTATTGTGATAAGAAAGCGGCTATAAATATTGCTCATAATCCTATGCAGCATGATAGAACGACGCATGTAGAGATTGATCGGCATTTCATAAAGGAGAAGTTGAGCAAGGGTTTGATATGTATGCTGTATGTAAGGTCTGAGGACCAGCTAGCTGATATATTTACGAAGGGGCTTAGTAGTAAGATCTTTCACCCTATTGTGTTCAAGTTGGGCTTGATAGATATCTTTGCACCAACTTGAGGGGGAGTGTTAAGTTAGGGTTCACTTTGTTATGTATTTGTTACTTAGGGGTATATTTGTACTTTTACTCATGTCCATATAAATACAAAGTGTGAGAGAGAAACCTAATTTGGGTTCTCCTTTTTCCCCAAAGTTTACACTTTCCTCCACATGCATACGAGAACAAGGCCAACCAAGAAGCCATCAAAATTCCATCCCGTACCGGCTGGTACCGAAGCAAAAACAGAATACTTAGCACCTTGTTCCGTACCGCCCAAAATACCGCTCTATTCCGGCTGTTCCGGACTGTTCCGGCCATTTCAGCATGTTCCAGCCATTTTCCGGATTTCGTCCGGTACACAGAGGACTGCTTAAAATGGTAACTTTGAAGCCCTCAAAACTCAAAAGAAAGAATGAAAAGAGAAGACCTCACCGTCTGAAATCCACCGAGATAAAATATACGTATATATTTATATATCACTACATCACAGAGAGAGAGATTTTGAGATTTGAATCTTCTGGGTTTTGGCCTTTGTGTGGCAGTGATGGAGTTTCATTAGGTAATGTGTTGCAGCTGTACAAAACATGGCCCAAAACTCAATGCAATTTACTTTCCAGATTGTTTCACCTTATCCACCACATTTTAGCCCAATTTTTTTAGACTCAAAACAATGGATTTGGTAAACAGAAACGAAAAATTGCGTGCTTAGTCATATGTATTTTACAAAAACATTTTATTAGATAAAGTATACCTTCACATAAATATAATGAAAAGATATAAAATATTTATTGCGTTAAATCCGAAACGGTACCGAGATACGGACCGGTATACGTACCGTTCCAGTAGAGAAAACAATACGCTAGCCGGTACGAGATTGATAACTTTGCATCAAAGATTTCCAAACAATCAAGAGGAGCCAGTTCTAATGAAAATAACACTATAACATTGTTGTTTAATCGATCATCAATCCAAACAAATGACTTCCTCTAGTGCTATGCAGGATTCTCATTACAGAAGGTCATAACATGTGCAAAATAGAATGACAAGAAATAAATATACTCTGCGAACACAAATTTGATTAGTTGCGATCAACTCTGTTGGAGCTTGTCCCAAATTGGTTAAATATAACCTCCAAACCTATTATATAAGCCTGGGCGGCCTCTCCATTCATTGCCAATTGGTTTTGAGTTGGACGCTTTAACATGGTATCAGATAGGTTTTCAGAGGCTTTTGGACAAGACTTTATGTCGTTGATGGTTGGCTCCTCCTTTGTTTGTCATTAATAGTTGATTGTTGTCGTCATTTGTTTACCTCACCACGTGCGAGACAGAGGTCGCACGTGCAGGGGGAGTGTTGGAGCTTGTCCCAAATTGCTTAAATATAAGCTCCAAACCTAGTATATCAGCCTGGACAGCCTCTCCCTTCATTGCCAATTGGTTTTGAGTTGGACATGTTAACAAACTCCTAAATGATTATTTATGCTAGGGTTACACCAATGTTGCCATCATCTCTCCTGAAACCTTTTACCTTAGCCCTCAAATGTTTTCAAAAGGTCATAAGATTATATAATAGACTAGTAACAAAATAGCCTAGTACGAAAATAAAACCAAATCTTGGGGAAAAAGGACAAAGGGAACACAAAGACAAAATCATAAAACTAAAGGCCGTGACTTCGCACTAATGATGAATCACAACCAGAATCAAAGTTCACTACAGCTCCCAGTGACTTTGATGAGCCTTATGCTCCTACATCAAGTATGTTTGCACCTAATGCAGCAAACTAATGCACTTCTGAAATCCTATACCACAACAAGCTGCGCATAGGGACGTATACCCCTTGTTTCTGGATATCCGAGATCTCACTAGAGAAGGGAATTTCAAGCTGGCTTGGGTTAAGATATCCGCCAACAAGGTCGCTCATCAGGTAGCAGCATTGGCAAGCTGGCAGATAAAGGGAGGCTTGCCCCTGATTGGACCTATTAGTCCTCCTGCTAGCTTAGGTTCTCTGTTATTTTCTGATGTTTCTTTTTTATCCATTTCGGCATTTTTGTCTGATCAAAAATACTGTAAAAAAAGATTCTGGTTCTAAAGGATAATTGGAGAAGTAAGATAGTCAAAAGAGGAAACTTAACTCACGCAAACAGAGATTCCCAAACTGAGACATAGGGTTGAAAATTTCTACCAGCTGGCTGTACAATATCATCAAGAACATAAATCTACGGAAGGCTGTACAGTGAACTAAGCGAGGCAGCACTGAGCCTTAAGGTCATTTCTTGTGTTTGGGCATTCTGAGCTTAGTAGTTGCTTCGCTAATATTGAATGGATAATAATAGTCCTTTGCATAAAACCATCTCAAGTGTTTAAGAATTACATTGATCCATGGCTACGATGCACGGACACGGACACGGGAATTCTAAAAAACTGGGGACACGGACACGGCGGGGGACACGCCAGTGACGCCACATGTATATTTATTTATTTATTTATCTATATTTAAGTAACAGTTTGACCCCCAAAAATTTGTAAAAAATTACAGTTTGACTCCCAAAAATTTTATTAAAAAATTATAGCTTGACCCCCAAATTTTTTTTAAAAATTACAGTTTGACGCCTGCCGTGTCCCCAGACGTGTCCCCCTCAAAAATTTAAATTAAATTATTGGACACGCCACGTGGCGTGTCGAACAAGTGTCCCATGCGTGTCCCCGTGTCCGGACACTGCGACACTAGGTGCTTCATAGTTCCACAGGAAGTAGAGTCTTATTTGGATGCCTAAAATGGCCGAAATACACAACACCCAACAAGATAATGTGAGTAATTATCAAATTGAAACCCGTTGATTTCTTTGGAACACGAATGCTGAAGTTGTACGATGACTCGAAGCTCATAATGTCGAATAACGCAGCTTCTGTAGACCAGAAGAGAGACTAGTTCAAACAGGTCAAACAGAAACCGTAACGTCATGGTTTTAATCCAGCCCACGTTTTTATCTTAACCTATTTTGTTTTAGAAAAACAAAAGTTAATTTTATACCAAGGAATACTCCATGGCCTGGAAAAAAACATGAAGCATAACGAATGAGGAAAAGATTAATAATCAATTTCGATATTTCTTATCTTAAAAGACTACAACTAGACTAGCTGCTTTGCAAAGATAAATCTCTAAGTACAATTACTTGACTTTCTTTGATGACAATAAAATGCACATAGAAGGCCATAGATTGCACAGAAGCAAAGTCAGAGAAAATTTCCTTGGTTGATCTAAAGGTGAACCCATATAGCACCAAGATACATATGCCATGCAGCATAAAAAGTAGATTGCAAACCTTATTAAGCAACTTTGAACGGTCAGTGACACTTGCTGCATCATACCTATCAGCTTCCACCAACAGCTTTTCTGCAATCTTATGCTTTGATTGAGAACATAATTTTGAAACCCTAGGGAATAGGAAATTTTTTAACATGAAACCATCAAAACACTCAGTTTAACACTTACATCTTTGACAAGTTAATAAAATTACTGACGAACAAGTAACAATACCTCATGTTGTTACATAGAGCATTCCTATATCCTCTCTCTGCTTCAAATGTTATCACACTCCTCAAGCATTTATCACTGAAACACTGGGTGAACAAAGGTACCAAGATTAATGTTTTTAGTTTCCATCAGGCTTTGGTGGTTTAACAGAAAAGCTTAGTTAAAGTTACAACGAGTGGACCCAGATACTTCAATATGCAGTATACCATGACGTATGAAGATTAAAGTACTGATAACGAAATTGATGATTTCCAGTAGTGCAAAATGTAGGTGCAGTATTTCAATTTAATTTGCCATTATCTTTTATGTCAAAGGTAGCATAGTCTTTTTTCTTAGGTTTGCTGAGGGTTAACCTATATAGTTATGTCATAGCCTTGTTTTTTTTCTTTATATTGTAACATCACTAACATGGTATCAGAGCTCAAGTTGAAAGAGGTCTTGGGTTTAAGCTCTCCATTCCGTATCACCCATATCACAGCACATCTATGCAACTCAAAAGAACTCTAGCATTTTTCTTCCAACTAAAGGCCCTGTAGTTATCCAAAGGCTTTGGCATTTATACTATTGCTTACAAATTATAGGCATCTAGTGATAAAACAACTCTCTTTTAAATTATAAGACGTTTCTTTATGAGAAAATTGAACTATAAATAGGACCTACATTTTCAAATGCAAGCCACTTGTCCAAATATTGAGGTTGCTTTTCAGTTTGAGCACTTTATTGCCTAGAAAAACTTTTCTATGAGTTCACATTACAAAGACAACTAGTGGTGCTAAAACTAATTAAAAAAGAAAGATGAAGTTGGACTTCATTCATAGAAGGTGATGCTATTCCAGCCTTTTCCATTTACATTCCTAGCGTAATAGTTCCTGTTGTTTGCTCTTCTAGAGTGTTTGCGGTCCACGTTGAACATCAAGTCTCATGGATGTTCCCAATGACAATAAAATCATGTCTAAACTAAGTTCAAAAACAGTGAACTCTGAAATGCTGATTCTTCAGCCCACAACAACCATGTCATTATTATGAGTTCTTTCAAGATAACAAAAAATCCGAGCGGGGAGACATATAAAGGATACTACTTAAAACTAAAACATATATGTACCCAGATATAAGCATCAATTCTTAGTCAAATTCAACAATCCAACGGGCAAAAATGTCCATAAAACCTGGACATGGTAGAAAATTGGACATCCACAAGAAGTATGCTTTGCCGCAATATTCATGTTTACTTCCACAAATAAAAATAAGACACTGTTTCAACATGTAATTCAAGAAACTACAAATGTGGTATAGAACTCGTTCATACCATGCCACATGCTTGCACAAGTAAGACTGACATTGCCATGTGCTACAAAGTTTTTGTACGGAAGGGCGATGCCTGAAAATTATAAACATCAAACCTGCAAAATAACATTCTACAATCACACCTACAGTCAAGTAATCATATCCACAAAGAGCCTAAAAAATAAACTAAAGCACAGAGTGATGAATGTGCTAATTAATGCAAACTGGTTACGAATATATAAAATCTTTTTTTGCCCCAATAGATCATGCAACCATATATTGATTACATAAACCATATATTAAGATAAATCCTAAAAGGCTTTAATTGTGTTTCTTATGATTAATGACATGAAATCAGTTCAAATAGTAGTCTTGTACTCTTAAACACCAATGTAAATCAGAATCATGCTTCAGACTATTGAGAAAATAAATAATAAAGTTGCTCCTCTCTCTAACAACGTAAGCTTTTATATTGGTTAACAATCTAATATGATATCAGAGGCAATAGATCCTGTGTACAACGAAAGCTTTTAGATTGGTTAACAATCTAATATGATATCAGAGGCAATAGATCCTGTGTTCGAATCTCACCGCCTACGTAATGATTAAAATTTACACGTTTTTAGCTCCTTATAGAGGAGAGTCTGGCTACATGTGAGGGGCGTGTTAAGAATATAAATAATAAAGTTTCCCCTCTCTCTAACAGCTTAAGCTTTGAGATGAGTTGGTGGTTAACAATCTAATACATATACCAATGAGTAGATGGGCAACGAGTATTTGAGTGTTTGTACCTCTTGAATAAGATGAGAGCAACAATCAAATTCGACATCTTTAATCATTAGGCATTGGATTAAAGTACAAAACTGGCATCGGATCCATTTATAGGACCAAAAAAAAAAAGTTGACTCCTATAGAATTTGTCTCATTGGTTTTTATTTTCTCCATTGACAAATAAAGAAGTAATTAAAATGCATAGTAAAGGCTGACAAATTATAAACAACATTCTTCTCTGTCAAATTATGATCTTGCTATGAAAGACACAAATTATACTCATTGAACTCAACTCCTTTAATACGTTGGAGAGGGTCATCTCGAAGTTTTACCAAGTTCTCCAACTAATAAAAAAGAAATAGAAAGTTCTTAGTTTAACTCTCAGTTTCTTCTGAGACAACAATTAGAACTTGCCCCAAGTCGGTTAATAATCAACTCCAAAATACTAGTATATGAACTCAGGCGGTCTCTTTACTCATTGCTAATTGGTTCAAGTTGGATGTATTAACATGGTATTAAAGATAAGCTTTCAAAGGCTTCTCGATGACACCCACTTGATTGATTGCCCAATTGTTAGAGCCTTAGGTGACCTTGCTTCCTTGTGATTGGTAGGTTGTTCATCATTCCTTTATACCTCAACACGTGAATCAAGAGCCGGACATGAAGGGAGTGATAAAACTTATCTCACATTGGTTAATATCACCTCCAAAACCGAGTACACGAACCTAGGCAGCCCATCCACTCATCACCAATAGATTTTGAGTTGGACGCTTTAAGAACAAAAGATTTCTAAATTGTGAACTATAGTTATGTAAACATTCTACAGGAAAAATAAAATAATCTTTTGCCATTGATTTTAAAGGGAGCAACAGAAATAGAATCAAATTCTTTTATCCAAAAGAATATTATCAGACACTTGAAAGACATGGAAAAGAAAGTGCACTTCAAAAGTGATGAATCAAAAAGAGTAGGGGCACAACACAGAACCACAAATTTTCGGAAACCCTCAAACAATCAAAATTGAGAATCCTGAATCTATCACACCCATACAAAAACAAAATCAAAATAAAAGGACCTCATAGTTTCAATCCTGAATGTGAGAGGGTATCCAATCAAACGCAACCAAAAGACACATGAAGGTGTGATAACAGTGTGCTTAGCAGATCTTCCGACCAAATCTTTTCGTCATAGAAGCATAAACGATATATATATATATACACACACGGGGACATGGGAAGGGACTGTAAAAAGTTCTTAAAAAACATATTACACATGGAAGGGAAACCTACATATTATACAAAATAAAATTCCTAAGAATCTTGCAATAATCATAGATAGTGTGTCGAAAACTTAGTGTGTATGGCTGGGCACCCCTATCCATCCTCCTTGGTTATCCTTGCATCACATCAAATTCTTGAAGACATCAAGAAGGAAGTGAACTTCAGCGCCTTATAACTCAAATCCAATTAGACAGAGAAAGCATCAAACCAGAGAATGATAACCAGCGTGTTCGGAGAAACTACCAAAGAAATAGGGACAGATCAGGCTTCTAACTTTGGAGTTGAAAACTACTACTCTTTTGTGGGGTGAAAAGTGAATACATTATTGTTTTGGAATTATATAATGGATTGTCAATACCAATACCAGAGTTATCAAAAATTGCTGAAGTTACGGTTGGCCTCGTATGCCCCATGGATGCCCCATGGAACTGTCAATGTGACCAAATGTATCATCCCAATCTTATCACATGTATCAAACAACTTAAAGACAATGAGAACATAGTATCTTCAGACCTTGTAAAGTTCAACCAAAAATGTAAGAAAGGAAACAAATCAAACCTAACCCGAGATGAAAACAAAATAGAAGAATCATAACTTCTGTGTTTGGCAAAAGCCGCAAAACTACCAACCAAAGAGGGACGGGGTTTTTCGAAAGATAGGCTACTCTGTGTCAGTTAAAGGTTTTGCACTTAACACCATAGAGTCATCATCTTCAGGAGACCCCACTGCCCCTATATCGAGGCTGAAGCTAAAATCCCACAGCATGGTGAGAGCACTAAAGAGTATGCTTAGCAACACCAAGCAGCCATCGAGACTTCTGGTCCCAAAATAAAGCCCCCCTATAAGACTTGAACCCAAACATTGAGCAAGAAAACAAAGTACTTACTCATCGAACCAACCAAGCCAACCACTTGGTGGTACACGTAGACTGCTTTTGGATTACTAATTTTGAGGTGGGAACTACAGGAATTTGTTGGGGTACGAAGCCGTATACTTCTTCATGATTATCTTACCATGATTCGTTAAAATATTGTATTAAACTAAACCACGGGATTTATAATCCCCATCTAAATTCAGAGTTAGACATATCAAATGCATTACAAATGTAGGGGTGACAGACTCGTTTGATTGCTAGGCTAGGAAGGTGGGATTAGGATGAGGGGGGACACAAGGCCCAAAACATGTATTCCATTATTCCTTAGTCCCGTGTTAGGTACATCCGGGATAAACCATTGGACCGCACAATGTGGAACTATTTTTAGTGCCCCATGCAAGGATTAACTAATACCATGGGGAGGGGTGGTATTAACTATTAAGTAGTCCACCTTCTCCAAATTATCTCCCTTCTCATCCAACAGGCAAAAGTAACCCCTATCATCTTCATCCCATCTTTTTCACACTCTAACCGAACAAAGTACAACTAATCTCTGTATTCATATGGTCTCATCTACTATTCCGTGGATCCCACTAGTCCCTTCTATCCCATCCTCAACCCTATCTTTTTCCAATCCTTCCAAAGAATGATCCGATGCTCAAACGTGCCCGTACGGATCTGTCACTTAACCAAATGTTTTGTTGTAGACATTTTTTCAAACACGTTGAAGACAAGGGGTAAAAATTACACCTCAGCGCCTCATAATTCCTACCCAAACAGAAAGAATACAAAAACAAAAAGGGAAGTACCTAGGGTGGGGGAACCGACATCAAATAGAAGTCCAGAACGTAAGAAGTTTGGCTACTCCAGTCCTCCGTTATGCCCAACAAACTCACTTGCTTTTTATAAGAGAGGTGGAATCAATTCATGGGGAGATATGGAAAATCCAGAGTCCGTATGTGAACCCAGTTCAGTTATGTGAACTCGCGAATGCTCTAGCACGATGAAACGGCGGCGGCGTTCGGTCGAGAGTCTGACAGGGCATTGGCTGCTGCTGGCTCTGTTTCTCTCACGCGTGTCTGAGGGAACTGATCGAAACACGATGGAAGATTTTTCACATTACACGATAAAGAATCTCTTCGTTTAAGTCTAAATAAATTTCACTCACACCCTTTACTTGGACCAATTTCATTTTTATACACACCCTTAAACTTTGGAGGAGTTGTTCACTTGTTCTCCTTAGATTTTCTTTTGAGAGTTTTTTAAGTTTTGTCTTTATTTAAAAAAAATATTGCGTTTGCTAGTTAGTTTTGTGCCGAATTTTTGCACATTATTGGTTTATCTCGTCGAGATGAATCTGAAAAGTAAAAAATTATGATTTGTCTGGCTTTTAGGGCTTTATCTTGTATATTTTAAAAAATATTTGGGTAAAAGCCGATTTCTCTCATCAAGAATAATCAATAATATACAAAATTTTGACTCAAAACTAACAAAATCCAAAAAAACTTGGATAAGGACAAAAGGCTAAGGAAAAATGTGAGAATGTTAACAATTCCGTCAAAATAAACGAAAAAGTAAGAAATGGGAGGTCCGTAGGAAATTGCCCTTCTAAAACATACTAAATAAGATCATTGTGCACTTGGAGTCATTTACGTCCTATATAACGGCCTGTTTGGATGCCGGATTTGCAGCCGGATATGCCAAGCGCCCTGATTTCATCTCCCCCTCCTCCTCATCTGTAACGACCCGGATTTTTGCCCTAATTTTTTTTTAAAGAAATTATTTTAATCAAATAGTCTATCGCAATCGATTAATTATTTAAAAGTATAATTCGATTAAA
>JAOTQK010000024.1:7412074-7439051 GCA_025642025.1 Rhododendron ferrugineum | reverse complement strand
ATTATGGTGAGCTAGAAATGCATACTTCCCAGTTTTTGCTTTCTGTTTATGGTTATCATGTGTTGATAGCCTGCTGCGACACTCCAGGTTTTCTACTAGATCATGGAGGAGATAATCTTTAGGGTTTCACATGCCATAAAAATATGGGAAAAGAACTAGTTCTTAAACAAAATTTATTTAGTGCTCTTCAGTTATGATTTAAATGTCGGCCTGAAAAGTCAGAGGAACCCAGTTATGGAAGTTTGTTTTATGCTCATACCTCTTTTTTTCAATTCTTATCTTCCTGTAAATAAATCTCAACATGACAAGTCATTTGGACCCCATATAGTGAGGAGCTCCTTGAGTCTCTCCCAGAATATTGTCGGGCTGGAAGTGTTATTTGGCGGGCTACTGTTCTCCTAATATATTATGTTGTTTGTCAATATCACTAGCCTGAGCGAGTCATGCGCCAATTTGGTTTTCGCCAAGGCATCCCCCGTCGTCTCACTCTCTAGATCGGCTGCACAGCCAAAACCTTCAAAGTGGTTTGTTAGATTGGGCCTTGAAGTACCGGACTACTATAGAAGTTTGGAATGATAGACTTAATCTAGTTGTACCGCTGAGTGATATCAACTTGGTTGAATACCCCTTCGACGACCCTTACGTGGCTTGGTATGATAGGATTAGCAGGTGTTGTATTAGCCGTGTTGGTTGTGGTGTAGATGGAGTGATAAGAACAATTAACTTGAACTTTATCCTTTCCATATGTATGTGACTAATTCATCAAATAACACGTGTTAATGTTTCATTTGCAGACTCGTTGTCTTAAGGCCCTCAGTATGCCGGGGGTCCCCGCCCCTTACCGAGATGATGTTTTAGCGGCGCTTAAGCACATCGGCGTATTCGAAAAGTTTTTGCGCCTTGAACCCCCACAACACGGTATTTTTAAGGGCAGCAAGGAGTTGGGTCAGCAAGGAGAGGGCTTATTAGAGGAAGAACTCCAACCACAAGAGGATGCAGCTGGCCACGAACATGACCATCCTCACATGGAACACCCTGACGATGATACTGTGCCACTACATGCACCACAACCACAACCACCACCTGAAACTAGTTTTTCTCCTTTCCCATATTTTTCCTTGTTTGTGATGAGTTCGTCAATTTTTGACTCTATAGTAGTTGAACCGACAGGTGGTGGTGGTTCGTCCTCTCAGACTTGTTCACATTCAGAGGTACCTAGGGAGCAATTAGAAGTGGTTGGATTTGGTGCAAGTTCATTTAGTCATGATAGTTTGGTGGAGGCAAAGAGGAGGAGGATTGAAGAGAGTAGCTTAGGGGATGTAGGGGGGTCGGTTGGAGATGGAGATATCACACAGGTACGTTTGGACACCCGAGACTTGCATGTTCACCCACAACACGAGGCAAAGGTAGAGTTGGATTTCGTGTCGAATAATGATGGTGAGGATGATGAGCTGAGGAAGAGGCAGACTTGCAGGATCCAATTGTAGGGGGAGACCCAGAGGGTGGAGGAGAGGTCACTCAGTCTGCTACTAAGACCCATGTTGTTGCCCAACATAGCAGTAAGCGACAGCGAAAGAAGCCACGTTGTGGTATGGGTGGCACAATGTGCAAGGATGGAGGGGGAAAGACTAAGCGGGCTTGCCATTAAAGGCATGGTATGTGCATATTATGCTATAGGTTTTTTTGTTTAACATGGATAACGTTAGTATTTTTTTTTGGCGTGAAAGACATGTAGCTCGGCAAATTAGTTTTCAGGAAATGGATGGGCCTGTCTCTGAATCTAGTAATGGCTTTTGGTTATCGACAAAGATTGTAATGGTTTATGAATGCCAAAGGTGGCTTCTTTGAATTGTTGTTTTGTGTATTACTTTTCTTTCTTATGCAGTATTAGATAGTTTCTAAGATAATTTCTAATCTGTCTTCTGCTGTATATAGCAGATTGGTTTCAAAGGCTACTATATTTGGCATCTATTATGCTGTTTGTAATTTGTTTCTGCTGTATTTTTTATGCGCTGCTCATGCAATTGTTGCTAATTGAATGGTGTAAAGATTTGTCAAGGTTCTTTGATGCTAAATCTAGCAAGTCTGGTTTTTGTGATGCTAAAGCTAACAAATCTGTTTAGTAACTATCTAAGAAGTAAGGATACGAATATAGGATATGGATACGCGGAGACGTGATTTTTCCAAAAGTAGAATACGATACGTTGGGGGATACGTTGAAGGATACAAATACGATACGTAATTCGGAGTCCAAAATAGAGTATCCGTGCTTCATACTGGCACCCAATTTCTAAGCCAAACTTATTTGTCATACAAAGTTTCATTGGTCCCATTCTTATGTTGCTAAACTTGTAAGTTACTTGCTTGCAATGAATGACAAGAAGAAATAATAAGAACAGGTTAGTAGCCAATAAGTCACAAGCAATAAGAGGACTGACACCACCACATATGCCATCACCTTCTTCTCTCTTTTTTACTTAATTTTGTCTTTTAAAAAAATTATGAGTTTCTATTAAAATTGTATACTTTTCCGATTTCTCTCGCCGAGACGAATCAATAAGTTACAAAAATTTGATGCATAACTAACAAATGGCAATTTTTTTTTGTATAAAGACCAAAAAAAAGTTACTATTTGACTTTTAAAGCCAAATCCACCCTAAGAACCGAACCGGGCCTATGAGTAGATTGTCTATACCCAAATGAATGTTGTCAGGCCGTACTGGCTCTACCCTGCTATGCACAGATTGGCTAGAACCTAATCTTGTCAGGCCACAAGGGTAGAGCCATTTGAAGTGACACTACCAACATAGAGCCATTTGAAGTAGTGCTACCCTCATTGTGTGGAGCTACCCGCCGCTGGAATCTTGTACAGGCTGTATGGGTAGAGCCATTTGAAGCGACGCTACCTAAGAAGAGCCATTTGAAGAGGCGCTACCCTGGCTGGGCCCTATGCACAGAGTGACCCAGATTGACCCGAATCTTGGCAGATCGATCTGAATAAAAGGATTAGAGCCACTTCAATAGGCGCTACCTAACTGAGTAAAGCTACTTCGATAGGCGTTATTTGACTGAACTACAAGTCTCTATAAATCATTTTTGCCAACTCTGAAGCAAATTTAGTCACAACGTGAACTACAAATTTTGTCTTCCACTAAAAATGAGCGGTTCAAACCCTATGTACGTATTGGTTTACATATGTGGGCGTGTTGTCCAACAACCAAACGGCTCGTCCTACGTCGGTGGCGGACAATCCCCTTATCAATTGTGAGAGGAATAACTCTTAATGACTTGCAAGAGATTATCTAAAATGCAGCGGGTATGCCAAAAACAATGATGAAATAAACATACGTATTCCCAATTATAAGCTATCCTCATGCGACATACCAGTACGCCGCAGTTGATGTCGTGGATGATAGTAACGTCGAAATTATGTTTGATATAGCTGATAAAATCACCGGCTACACCCCCGTTCTGTTCACAAAAATGATGGATGCCATATGTAGCCAAGCAAATGAAAGTGTTGTGCACCAACGTTCGAGTCATCGGTCGCAACGACAATCGCGACAGAATTTTTCTCCACACCGGCGAAATGACAACACTTTCATTCCAAACGAGGAGAATGTTGAAGACATTGACGACGAACCTATCGTACCTGAGGAAGTCCACGATGACATTACAGATCTTGGAGCGTTTGAGATGCATATTAGAGACATTGACGAGGCCTCACAAAGCTAGAAGGAGGATGTTGCTGCAGGATTAGAGGCTGGCAAAGGTGAAGAAGACCCAATAGGGATGTTCAAACAACCATCCACCATGATGACACGACACATAGACCAACCTCGTCGACTATAGTCTACCAATGCCAACGAGTAGTCACATTGGGTGGGACGGGAGGTTTGATCATTTTGAGGGACAAGTGTTTTTTTTTAAGATAACTCCCCCACTTTATATTTCATCATACATTTCATACGTAAAATGTGGTATTCATGAAAATTATTGCATTCTCTTACCTCTATAGAATTTGTATCCGCAGATGTTCTTTTCGAAGCTTGACGTTAAAAATACAGTGAGGAAATATAGCATGGACATGAATTATGTGGTAAAGACAGAACAGTCCACAACCTGTTTGTTGGTCTACAAATGCGCAAACCAAAAACCATGCTCGTGGTGACTTCGAGCAATACGGAAGCCGGATCCAGATGTCTGGAAAATTACGCGATATGTAGGACCCCACAGCTGCTTGGCTTTTAGTGTCACCACAGATCATCAGATGCTTGACGCTCGCTACATTGCAAATATGATTATGTCAAACGTGGAAGCAGACCCAAGTACGAAGGTCAAGGCTTTTCAAGCAATGGTAAAAGATAAGTGTGACAGTTACTACCCATCGTATGCAAAGACATGGGCTGCAAAGCAAATAGCTATAGTAGCCATTTATGGTGACTGGGAAGACTCATTTACGGAACTCCCTCAATTCCTGGAAGCTATTAAAGAGAGGAATCCGGGAGCTCAAATCCATATCCTAACAAAGGAGACGGGCAGGCGAGGACATGTTATATTTGATACTGTGTTTTGGGCTTTCAGGCCCGCCATTGAAGGATTCAAGCATTGTCACCCTGTAATTAGTGTTGATGGTACTTTCTTAACAGGAAAATACAAGGGAACGTTGCTTGTTGCTGTTAGTCAGGATGCTGAGAATTAAATCTTCCCTATTGCATTCACCGTTGTCGAAAAGGAGAACAAGGAATATTAGGGGTGGTTCCTTGATGCATAAGGTTTTATGTTACTCAACGTCAAGGCTTGTGTCTCATTTCAGACAGGCACTCAAGCCTTCTTGCACATCTTAAAGGTGCTCCAGAATGGAAACCTCCTGCGTCGTACCACAGATACTGCGCCCGCCACTTGGGGGCAAACTACATATGGAGGTACAATAAAACTGTAGGCGACCAAGTAAAACTAGCAGCTTGTGAAATACACAGTAAATTTCAATGCAAAGACAAAGTACTTGCAACAAGATGCAGCAATGGCGGATGTCGTGCTCTCATGTGATTGCAGTGTGTAACAGAATGGCCATGGACCCTAGATGATTCATAGGAGATGTTTGGAGGCTTGACTCAAACATAGCCATGTATAGCTCTAAAATGTTTGTACCGTTGCGTGACAAACCGCATTGGCCTCCCTAAAAGGGCCAATAATTCATCCTGATGAAGAACGTCTTAGGGGTCGAGGACGTCCACAAGTAAATCGATTTCGAAATGAGATGGATATGATGAACGACTGGCTTGAGGCGCAACCATCACAGAAACAATCTTGTAACTTGTGTGGTGGACATGGGCATAACAAGCGAAAATGATCAAAGAGGGGAGAAGCGTCATCTTCAACAACAAATATGTAACTTGAAATGTTTAAAACTATGCATCTGCTTGACTTTTCAATTGCTAAAATGGATTTGTAACTTGTAATATTTATTTTTTATTTTGTTTCATGAAAGTTGTTAATGAAGTATTGTTGTTAGAGCTATATAATGCAAAGTTATGATGGTTATTAGTTTTTGTAGTGCTTGAGTGTTCGATTGTTAAATTGCCTCTTAAAATAACAAAATCAGTACCACATAATTGAAGGGAAGTTAACATTGTAATGAGAATATATGAAATAAATTAGAGAAAGTTAACTATATTTAATAAGTGATAATTAGAATTCTTCAGTAGCAAAACAAATATACACAATGCATAGAAAACCATGACAATGTGGAGTGAAAGGTTAATATTTTGAACAATGCATTTCAAATGTGACAAAAGGACATTAAATAGTGTAATTGGACAAGTCAGGAGTGACAGTGACTAGACAAGTCAATATGAGAAGCACATATATGATATAGGTAGTAGGTTTTTGGAACAATGCATTTCAAATGTGACAACAGGCAATTGAACAGTGTATTGCAGAAATGTTAAGTCAGTCACGGGTTTGCATTGATTGGTCAAAAATCAATGTCATTGTGTGGTCCAGGTCTTGGCATCTATTGCAGGAGCATTAGATTCTAATAATTTTCCAACCAATATGGACAATTGATTTATTTTATTTTTATGTGTATAAAAAGGAGACACAATAAGCAGTCTTGCAACTTTATCATTTCATTATATGGCATATAGCTAGCTATGAGGTATACAGTGCGTGATATATTTCAAGTAATGGGTCATCATTGGCACCTTGATTGTCACGTCCTCGATTTTCAAGCTAAATAAATAAATCTTTTCAGAACTAGGGTCCTCACATTACTCAAATAATACCCCAAAAGAGTTTCAAGTTCCCATTAGTTCAACTTACAAATCCAGCTTCAAGTTCAAAGAAGATTACATCTTTGGCACTCCGGCCCGAAAACAACTTAAGTACAAAGTACGAGTTGGTTTAGTAATTACAAACATTTCAGTCAAAGAGGTTAAGAAAGTTAAGTTACTAATACAACCTTTTCTAAAGAAAGTTCATTACAAAGATGACTTAGTAACCCTCGGAGCTAGCTTCCAAAACACGATTCTTCATATCCAAGCACATATTGCATGCATGCTATTGCTCAACGTTCGAACCTGAAAATGATGATAGGTTGAGCTACACTAGCCCAGTAGGAAAATCTTCTACCAATTCTATATGCAAATATGAAGGCAAGTGTAATGGAAAAAAATACATGAAGAGTAAGATTCAATTGAAAGAAAAATAACCAACTCACAACTCTTTAAACGATAAAACGGATGGTACGTTCTACGAAGCCTAACAATGACCACAGTGACAAGTAGACAAGATGTTGATACACCACGAGAATGTCAACATTCAAAATATTTCATTTCATGGTATAAATACGGCACAATCTCAAATAACAAATAATTCAAGAAACAACATGTACTTCCGACGTCGACTATACCACCCTTTATCTCGCAAGAAATTCAACTGTATTACCACCCCATGCGTTACAGTCAACTCTCTCCACTTGGGTCTCCGCATTACCACCCCATGCGTTGCGGAACCCTCTTTAGTCTCTGCATTACCACCCCATGCGTTGCGGGACTTCCCTATCCACATTCCCAACTCACGCACTTACGCTATTATTCGATATGCGAGCCTATGGCTCTCTCCTATCCACATTCTTAAGCGTGTCATCATACGATAAGATACAAACATTATAAAAATGCCAGCATCATCCACCACACACAATCAAGCACATAAGAGACACTTTGATATAACTTAACCAAGTAATTTCCTAATTTTTCATTAACAAGGAAAGACCAACGGGACGAGGATAACTTCAATTAATCCAAGGAATTCAATTAAACATGCTTAAAATGGGTTAGGAGGTGTCCAAAACTGATTAGAAGTGATCGGGGATCAATACGATCGAGATAACACAAAACAACACAAAAGTTGTCTAGAGAGGGGAGGGATCAATCCCCCAATAACTAGGGATCGATCAATAATGCTGCTGGATCAAAGAAAAGGCTAGGGGGATCGATCCCCCATGCATGGGGATAGATACCCACGCGATTTTGGGCGATTTTCTGCTGATTTTGACAGATTTCAAAGGCACAAAGGAGGATGAACCAAGCTCGATTTCTACACCCATTCAACATATTAACACATAAAAGAGAAGAAGAAGTCCATACCTCGCAACAAAGGCCAAAGATCCACGCGACACAAGCGAGCCCTAGCTTCACGAACTTCAAAATCAACAAAGGCTTTACTCCGAGCTTGAGCCAACAAAACCCGAGCTCAAGAACAAGCAAGCAAGGTGGAATGGAGGTGGATCTTGTGGGTTCTTGAGGGATTAAGTGGAGTTTCAAGTGGGAGAGCAAGAGAGAGAGGGAGAGGCGTGAGAGAGATAGAGATAGGAGAGACTAATTATCTCCTACACACACACACACACTAACACAAAAGCAAATCACACATTCACTCCTTCTAGTTTCTATTCCATCACTTTAAACCCCAATTCAAACAACCACCACATTATTCTATTTTTCCCAATTTCGGCATTAATAAAACATTTTGATAATTAAAGATTATGCGGGCCTCTACATTGATGACGATTTTGAATACCCTTTGAACCTAAACATGCTATACACACCCACCGTCTTTAGAGAAATGCAACATGAGTATCAATGCCGACTTGAACAATATGAAGTTCTAACATCCAACAGCCGAACTTTGAACATTCCAATTCCACGTTGCCGAGCAGTTGGCATGCCAATTGATACTCCTCAGTTGTTGCGAAAAGCCTTGCATTGTTTTTCGTGAAGAAGTGAACCACATGCAAATGCGTTTGCAATGCACTATCAATTCTTAGTAAATGAACGAAGAGATGAGGGATTAATGGGTGAAGCTTGTTTCTATATGGAGGCTAGTATGAACGAAGACGTTCAATCCGACATCAAGATGTCAGATGAAGATCAAGAACCATGAATGTGGGATCATTGGAAAGATCAACAACCATTGGAACTCTCAGTTTGTTTAATACTGTCATCCATTTCGTATTGTATCTTAGTGTCATTGTTGGAGCTTTTATTTTGTTGCAATACCATCTTGTAGTAACTATTGTAATTATTTTTTAATTCATGTATTTTCTTATCAAGCCATTGGGAGTGATTAGTTATTAATTATATTTATCCATGACGATACGGAAATAAGTAAATTTAAGTGACATTTATTATCTGCATTACAACAAAATTAATGTACTTGACATAAAACTAATACATCAATAGTTCATATTTAACATAGAAATGAGAAATCACTTAACATACTTAATGCATATCCAATACATAACTTCAAATACCTAACACAGAACCAATAGTGGGAGATCTACATGTCCTCAGTATAGTCAGATAGATACTTTTCATTATTCAAAGCGTTGTTACGTTCATTTTCCATTAGTTCTCGCTGATTTGCCTCAGTCATCTCTATTGCTAACTGAAGCATGAAATATCTACTCCTGCGCTTCAGCATTCTATTATTCTCCTCTTTGATTCGGGACACAGCTGTTTTATATTCACGCTTATTTGTTGTTGGCATCTCTAGAGATCGACGATGTGGAATTCTGACTCCCATGTTACGCAAATCATTAATCAATCCCTTCTGCTCTTCAACCTTAAATTTTCATTCTTGTCGAGGACCAACATTGTAATCTTTCGGGCTGGTCCTTTTTTCTTTCCAATATGGATTCTTAAACTTGGGAAGTATCCAGACCTTGGAACTTGCTCCTTTGTTTGCCATTATGATAGAACTATCTCACGACTAAAGATTATTACACAGAAACGTAGAAGTTGGAAGATAATTTATAGAGAGATGTTTTGGGCAATACCTAAATCATACCCTCAATGGGATTCAATAAGACAAGAGCCAGTAGGGGACCACAAAAAGCTATATATTAATAAGGCTGTATGAAAGCTTAATAATATTGTCCACATGGATAAAGCTGTAAAAATGACAAATGAAACAAAGATGGTTAAAATTACAAATTTTATTTTGAATGAGGCTAAAAAAATGCTGTACAAATTTATTAAGGCTGAAAAAATGCAATAGGAATTGATAAAGGCTGAAAAGGGTTGCATAAATTTATGATGGTTGAAAAAGCTGAAGGAATTAAAAAAGGTTGCAGCTGAAAAGACTAAACGCATTGAATGAGGCTGGAAAAGGCTCAACGATTTGAATAACGCTTAAAAAAGCTGTAGGAATTGATGAAGGCTGAACGCAATGAATAAGGCTGAAAAAGCTAAACGATTTGAATAAGAGTAAAAAATTAAAGGCTGCAGTTATTGAATAAGGCTGAAACACGCTGCAGTAATTGAGTAAAGCTGAAAAAGTCTGAACGAATTTAATAAAGCTGAAAATGGGTGTATGACTTAAAAATGTTATTAATTTTTTTATACCAATTTTACTTTTCATTGTATTCAAATTTTCATAGCTGTTATTTCTGTGGTTTGATAAAAAAAAAAAAATTCATCGCCATTTTTTGTTCATGTTTTTATTGCCTCTCTCATTATATAAGGTAGCGCTAGTTGGGAAGGTGTTACTTGAGTAGAGCCAATTGAGGTGGCGTTACTTGGTAGAGCTGTTTCAAATGGCGTTAGTCCACGTCATACAGCCGCGTGACACACGACACAACATACAACGCCACATGGCACGGCTGTATGGCACACGGCACAACGCACAACGCCACAAGGCATATGGCACCATTCAGAATAGTGCTTCTCGGGTAGCACCTTTTGAAGTGGCTCTACCGAGTAGTTTTAAAAATAGTTTGAAAGTGAGAGTATTCCGGCCAATTGTTTTAAAAAAGAGATTATTTTGATAAAAAAAAAACTCACAAACAGGCCCACCATGCAATTAGTTTGGGGACGAAATAAAGATAAAAATGAACCCAAACCCTTTTTCATTCCTCCTGCTGTCCACAGCAAAGGGGGTGTTGACTGCGTAGATCTTAATTAAGCTTCCGACCACTGTAACACACACACACTCTCTCTCTCTCTCAAAGTTCATGACCGTAGAAAACCAAAGAAACAAGGTAGCTTTTCGTTTATTTTGTTACTTGAAAGTCTTTTAGCAGCAGGTGTTAAGTAATACAAATGGAAACTTCCAAGCACACAAGGTGTTTGCTTAAATGTCTAAACGAAGATGTGTTCTTTCTTATTTTTTAAATTCTCAGGGATACACTCGTATTCGTACTTTTGTCTGATGATCAATCATGATGAGGCTATATGATGGGTGCAAGGAGATATTAAAGATCCAGAAGTTCAGGAGAATTGTATCCTATGCCGGGTTTTTTTGCTTCAGCGCGCTCATAAGCTATGCTTATACGAACAATACGTGAGTAGATTACACATCCAGAGCTGTTATATATCACCAATTATGTATCTCTGTTCTATTTCAGCGCATACGTGGCCAGATATGAGTTAACTGAGTTCTTTGATCATATTATTGTTTCAAAACATGAAAGCCATCACGAGCATCCAACCAAGTGGTGATTTAGTGTGAATAGAAGCCCGCCGCCATATAGCATTTCTCATAGTTATTTTGAATATCCGTTTGCCTTTTTTTTTTTGAACACATTCAATTCATTTCATAACAAAGCCCGAAGGCAATACAGATTTCATCAAAAAATACAAGAATGAGCCAAAACTACCCAGACTTCTACACAGGAACCCCCTGCAGAAGCAAGACCGGCGAAATCGCCAGATGAGAATCAATCAAGGCCTAGATAGTAGAGAATTCCAAACGGACTGGACCCCAGCTCAAACCCGAGAAGCGCATATGAAATCTGGACGGCAAGAGCCGTTCACCGGAGCAGAAGTCATTCACTGTAAACAAAGCCGTTCACCGTAGCAGACCCCGTAGAAGTCATTCCGTTTGCCTTGTTGAAGCACATGTGGGTTTCTCATATGTGTCTGTTAATTGGGATGTGTGCAGGACTAGAGCTGGGTATTCTAGAGCTGACCAATTCTATGCTTCCTACCCAGCTGGAACTGAGCTCTTAACCGACACTGCTAAGGTCAGCTAGACCTTTTGGATTGCGGTTACATGTTTTTCTTGATCTTCTTTAGCTTGCCGCCGGAAATGATTTAATTTTGATTTGGATTTGTTGCTAGTTATATAAAGCTGCGCTTGGAAATTGCTTTGAAGAGGAAGAGTGGGGACCGATTGAATGGAGCGTCATGGCTAAACACTTTGAACGGCAAGGGAAATCTCCATATGCATACCATGCAGTAAGTTCAATAATACTAATTACTGGTTGCCTTTCACTTGAATCTCACCACATCTAAATTGGACGGAAGTTGAGGGGTTTCATTGTTATTATTTATTCTGTTAGGAATGTGCATATTATAGGAAATAGACCTGGCATCACATTTAGGTGGCCTGTTACTGTTTCGATGACTCCCAATTTCGATACTGACCCATCCTGGACAATAATATGTATATCCTTGGGTGTTGTAGTACAGAAAATTTAGCCCTTTGATTTCTGCAGTCATTCCAAGGGCCCCTAGAATATATGCACCTGTGGGTAACAATGGGAGCTATTTTTTTTGCAGCAACAGCTGCTGGTTGATACTCAAAGTTAGGCTTCAGTAAGAAGAAATAGAAAGATTTAAGAATTCAGTTCATGTCATCGTGCATCAAGTTCAGGTTGTATTTCTGAAACCATACCTAGGTAATAGAAGTTAGGCTTCAAATAAGGAACATAGAAATGGCGATCCAGATATTCGATCCATGGATCATTACATCGAGTCCATATTGTAGTTCTGATTTACCCAGGTTCTCTTGATAATAATAATCAGGTTGTGGCCTGTAAAGGTGAAGTACTTTAATATTTTGGCATATTCATGGGCTTAGATGTATGACCATACGATATTGAACTTAAGATGTTTTCAGGACAATGGAAGCTGGTTGTCGACTTGTGCCGGTTCAAAGTGTTAGATACGGTCTTCTATATTGCTCTACAGAATGTGCAGCTAGCACTATCAATGAGGCCCAAAGATATCAGTTTCTCTTGGGTTGAAAGACGATTGTGGATGTGAACCAAAGGATGAAAGGGCCCATTTTCTATCAGCTTAAGTTTTTGGGACAATTGGTAGCTTAACACAAAGTTGGCCTATGGAATCTAATACATTCATAGCTTACCTTCTTCACAATAGGAATGTCACTCTAGTTCATAGACCATATTACACTTCAAGCTATAAGCATCATATCTGTCTCCCAAATGTTGATATCTGTGGATAACACAGAGATATTATCATAAACGTAGAGTCATCTTCTGCCTGAAAAAAAGTGTGCTGTGAAATCCCTTCGGGCAACATTGAATGGTTCATTTTAAGAGGCGGTCTCCTTGTCTTTGGTTGCTGTTACCTGCCAAGCTGTGTTACTAGAAACTAAATTAGCTTTTGCTGCCATCAACTTCCCCGAGGAAAGCATTGAAGAGTGGAATCGTGCATGGGGTGAATAGGCCAAACCATTACGTTTTGCCAATGCGACCAGTTTTAGTTTATTTGAATCTGTTTGTTCGATTTGTGCAAGACGTACGACTGGATCCTCATATGAATTGCCTCAATATAGGACATAAACTATCTTAACTTCCTTTAAGAATGATCTTGTCGAGACAAAAAACAACAACTAACACGTCCAACCAATCAAATATCCAGTGTTCAAATCCAGAGTTCCAAGGCTAAACAAGGACTAACTACCCTTCCCAGTCTAACTTTTTGAGTCATTTCTAAGCTTCTCGCTAGCTTTCACTCCAAGTGGCTCTAATCTTCTCTGATTTGGATACAATAGCAGACCACAAAGCTCCTTGCTCCATTATCTAATAAGCATGAAAAACCTGGTTGAGGAATCATGGTTTGCAAGCTTGTGGAGACTTTGATGGCACCTTGAGTTGCACTACCTTGCAAATGATGCTGAATTCATCCCATGTATCAGAAAGAAAACCTTAGCCAAAATACATGTAAGTTCTGCATAATAGGAAACTAAATTTAGAAAGTTTTTGCAAGTGCTCTTGAGCTTTGAGCGTGGTCGGTGGGATGTTTGTTTCCTTGGTGCTTGTTTTCATGTGCTTGAGCTGGATTGCAATAGGGCAGAGGTTTTCTGTAGATTTTTTAATGGGTCCCAGCTTAAGTGCTTTTCAGGCACATTTTGATTGGAGCTTGCTAAATTCTACAAACACCCCTCTGCACAAGATAGAGACATGAGTGGATTGATATAAAGAGTGGTAAGAAAAAGTCGGGGTTAAAAAAGGTCAATTCGGTGCAATTTGGATAACTTTTATCCTAGAATTAGTTCAAGTCCTTGTGCACAGTTACAAATCTATTTGTGGGTGATTGAATTGAGCTAAGAATGCATAACCTGACATGCCAGTCTTCTAATGCAACTCAACAACCTTAAACACAACCTAGCTACTATAACCATGGCTGAATAATCATAATGACATTGAGGTTTTGTCTTGCCGGCATTACTAACCTTGACTCAGTGAATGACAAAGAGCTATTCTTGGATTAGAGTAAACTTTGTCTTTCAATCAACTGATGCAAGGATTGGCCACGTTAAGCGTATGATTACAGTATTGCCTTTCCTGCTACTTAGTTGCATTTTGTTTGGAGTTAAGAGTGCATTATTGTCAATATCATTTCAAAATATTTGCAGCAGTGCCATCCATTTATCCCTTTGGTTCACCTGTTGTGACAAAATTATTCACTTGGATAGTATCGTGATTCCTTGGACAGAATGGAAGTCTAGTGTGCTTAACCTTTTTTTTTTTTTTTTTCTGATTTTTCCTTTCCATGCTGCAGCAATACATGGCGCACCTTGGCTCCCATGGACAACTTGATGGAAGTGGCTAGTAGAAGTGTCAAACTTCTGTCCCTTAAAAAAGTCTCAGCTTTGTATTACAAAACTTCACTCTCATGGCAATTTTAAGAAGTTGTCAGTGCTTATGGAGAAAACATTCTTGGCAGATGAGCTTGTAATGATTAGTGTTTTCTTTTTGACATCTAGAAATTACATGAAACTGCAATTGTCCATCTCGCTCGGATGGGCATTCTTTTAGGCTGTGTATGGATATCGAATTGTGGACGTAGTGATGAAATGGTAGAGCAAAAGCAAAAAAAGAAAGTAGCTAGTTGACAAGTCTATTTTTCCCTTTTCGCTTCGCATATCCCTTCATAAATTGAAGGTCCAAATGCAATCTTAGTGTCCTTCTAGATACGAAGTTAATGTATAGGCCTCTTCATTCAAAATCAACATTACTATGTGAACAGTGAACCGCCATGTTATCAACTGGTTAGCACGTTTTTAAATACTTTTCAATTAGTGCAAACATTGTGTGTTAGAAGTGAAAAGGAGTTGAAATATTGGATTGGAGTTAGTAATCAAATTTTGCAGGCTGGTAGAGGGGAATATCGTTCGTGCACCTGCAGTGCGGTTGGGTATGGGAGGTGAGGCAAGAATGCTAACAATACAAGACAACTTTAGTTATCCCTTACGAGATGTCATTCCTAGGAGGGATACCTTGTGATTTGCAATTTTACGTTAATGTTTGACTGGCTTAGACAAGCCTCTTACCTCACTGATCTCTCTCCATCATTTATCAAATCCCAAACATGTTTTAGAACCACTCAAACCAATGGGGATCAGTTTGTTTATGTGGTGGAATTGGTGTTTTCATTGCGGCTTTGGATGCGTTTTGGATGTGTGTTAGTGATCAGATTGAAAAAGGTTCGAAACCTTTGTAATTGAGGTCTGTATAACTACTGGCGCCTGGCGACTCCACATTATGCCATGGATTGTCAATTGAACACCCTAGGTATGGAGTTTTATATACATATGTATATATTTTAGTCTGGCATAATGCAATTTTATTTTAGTTAACTCTACAAATGAACGCCCAAGCCACCGAACTAAAAAGGTTGAAGCGGCCACTGTGTATAACCAAAACTTCTGATGAATTTCATACATGTAGGCAGGGGCAACGCCATTCAAGTGGTTATGGTGTCAAGTGTACCCACTCAACAAAAATCCCACAACTTATCGAGTACTTTTTTTCTTCATTTTTTAGACCTAACACTAGATGACACCACTACAAGAAAGCTATTGAGCCCGTACATTTTTTAGAGGTTTATCAGCTTCCACTTGAGCACTAGGTAAAAAGTGCTACTAGTACTAGAACTAGAAGCCCGCAAAAACTACTCCTATAGTACTATACTAACGTTTCCCTTAACTTTTATCACATTTGTTCTTATTTCAATTTTTTCCGCGTTTGTTAGTTTTACGCCAAATTTTTGTGACTTATTAATTCGTTTCGACGAGAGGAATCGAAAAAGTAATTTTTTTTTTTACTTCTACCCAAATATTTTGGGAGATAACCACTTTTAAGTAAAAAAAAAAAATTCAAAATCTCATCGAGACGAATCAATACGTCACCGAAGTTTAGCGCAAAATTAACAAATGCGAAAAAAATTCAAATATGTAGAAAACTATAACTTTTTCCCCTAAAAGTTAAGGGGAATGGGGTCTAAAGCTATTTGACTTTTCTTTTTTTATATTTCCCTTGCACGTAATAAATTAGATTTAATTAGTATTTTGTTTTTATTTACTCCCTCTGTTCCAAAATGTTTGTCCGGTTCACAAAACGAGGACTCAAAAATAATGCATTTCTTTCAAGAAAAAATCAAAATTTTTCATAAATTTAAAGAACTCATCGATATCTAGTGAATTGTTGAAAAAAATTTGAGTTTTTTTTTTTTGGCAAAAATTATACTACGTCCTCGTTTTGCGAACCAGACAAATATTACAAGACGGTGGGAGTACTTTGCAAAGGTCTAACCTTTTCCCCTTCTCTCTTACTTTACCAATAAAAAATAGAGTGGATGCTTTTTACCCAAAAAAAAAAAAATACAGAGAGGACTGAACGTGAGTCACTCCATTTCCAGTTTCTTTCATCCATTTGTTCGAGCAAACTCACGCATTGAATTTGTAAGGCTAAGCATGGGTGCAGTATTGATAATGAACTTATTATGCAAAGAATTTAGAACATGGAAGCTCGTAGAGGTCAAATGTAAAAGTTACTTAAAAGCTAAATGTACTTGCTTTTGGTTTGCAAAGTAACTATTGAAAGTACTCTTTTGCTTAAGATTTGAGAAGGGCAAATTTGTTTGCCTCTACGGTAGATATGTTATGGCTTTACAGCAAAATTATTAAATGACACCACTGATCAAAATTCATGGATTCGACGCTACAGGATTCGCCGCTGCATGTAGCGTCGCATACCTGACATTTGTGTGGTTACAAGGGTCAGGAACCATGCTGAATAATTTGTTATGGGATTGATGCTTTGATCATGTCATGTGGGATTGATGCTTTGATCATGCGTTTGTGACCGTCGGAATCAACTAATAAGATCCCTTTATTTAAGCAAAAAAAATCTAAATAGAATCGAGGGCATTGATGGAGAATATATGGAAACGAGTCTAACTAGTACAACAAACACAAACGACTCCTTTTGACAAATCCAGATATGGACTCTTCACAGGAACATTATTATCCCTGCAACTCCACTACTACACTACCACCGTGTTATCATCTGCTTTCCAAATTTATACGAACGAGATGGTTATTTTTTTGCCAACCATTCCTGTTAGTCCCAAGCTCGATCAAGAAGGGAGTAGCAAGGCAATCACTTATTTTAGAATCGGCATTCTTAAGGCCAAAGGGTCTAACTGGAAAAGGTTGGACGGAATACCCTGCTGGGTTGATGTCTGGAAAGGAAACTGTTTATGGACCAACCAGTGAATTATGGTGTCTTTTATGTACATCACTCACTCCACATTAAGGTAAGATGGAGAAATACTATACCCAGATAACCGGTGCCTAAGAAAATACAAATAGAACAATAGCTCCATTGCGGCACTACAATCACAGACCAGGTACCCAATTGGCCATTGGATGAATGGACAAGCAGCAGACGATAGCAGCATACCATCCAAGTCCCCAAAATCTCCAATTCAGAAGCAAAAGGAATCCCATAAGGAGCAATAGGAGCACTTGCTATGCTTGACGGCATTGCTTCCAGAGAAGGTGCAACATATCTACATGTAGGAAGCCCCTTACATCATACAACAGAAGTTCAGACAAAGAAGATGGGCCTCAACAAGAACTGGGTAAAATTTTACCTCAAGAGTCAACAAAAAAGTTTGCTTCATAGGAGCAAGAACCCAAAAAGTGTACAATCTATCCATTGGATGGAAGCACTAGCGTAGCAGATTGTGATTGAGTTTCTTCTGAGATGCTCACCTGTGAATTGATCCCCAAAAAAAATAAAAATGCGTTAGACAATCTGGATTTATATGGTTCCCGGCAAAAGAGATAAGAAAAACTTGCTTAGTGCACAAGACCCAAGCAAAATGACGATGCATTCATATACAAAACCAGAATAATTCAGGTTAGACTCTGTGGACTCTCTATGCTCGAAGTGGTGCGAATCAGCTGCTCAATGCACACGTGGAGCCAATGTCCATAGTAGGAGGAGAAGTAACCCACAATGTATGAGCAAAAGAATATAAGATGGAAATATTATGGACTGCTTCCAATGAAGAGGACGAAAGGACGTCAAGGGTCCACTTGCCTCTCTTCATTGAGAAACCTCTCGAGTCTCGAATAAAAGGAATGAAAAAACAGAAGCCCTCCCACTCTATGTATACTTAGCGGATTCCCAAAGCATATATAGAATGGGAGCAAACGTGCTGCTTCAACCAAAATCCAAAGTTGTATTCCTAATTGGCAATAGGGGAAACAACATCCAAAGACCCCTTTATCCCTTTAAAAAACCAAAAGCACTAGTACTTTGCTATTTACCCATTGTATGAGTCAGACACGGTTTTAATCATAATCTAGCTTCAAGTCGAGACAACTCACAAAACTTAATGCTCCTTGTCCAGTCTAGTCAGACCATCTTGTCTACAAGAGATATGGCAACAGTAACATAATTCGTATTAAATTATTAATGTATAAGATTATGGCATTCCCATTCTCTTATGAACTCCAAGACGACTTGAAGCACTTGTTTCTTCCCCCAACAAGATTACAGCCATGGAAATCCTCAAGGCTCGATTCAGTCGTCCGGAATGTTGCGTGGAAAATGGATTCCCAGGAAAAGTGAAATGAGGTGAAGTAAAGGAAAATGAAATTTAATTCCCGTGTGTGTTCTCTTGACAAGGAATCATGCAAGAAAAGTAAAATTACTTCCTTTCGGCCAGATTTCCCAGTGGGAAAGTTAAAGTTGTGGGTCCCACAGGCCACAACTATCTTGATAACTGAACACACCAAAAGTCACAAGACAGGGCCCAATTTGTTTTAGTCCATACACCACTCAAATACAAATAGCTGGCCATTTCTGATCCATATATGTCGGCTTTTCGCAAGTAAGTAGTAATCACTAAGAACAATAAACGAAGAACTAGCCAAGCCAATGCAAAAAAAAGGAAGTAGGGTTGGAAAAAGAATTAAAGGAGCTACCTATACTACAAGCATTTCATTGATCCTTGGTAGCTAGCGACTACTCAAAGTAACGAACTAACTATTTCAATTATAAAGGACTAAAAGGTCACTTTATAACTATTGACATGTTTACCTAAGAAGCACATACATCAACACTGGACATGGATATGACTAAGACACAAAGACACAACAATTTTCATAAAATAGCATACGGACACGTTCGGAACACGTTGAATATAAATTCAATTGTACTGTAGGTGTATTTTAGGAGTTCACATAAAAGCTAAAAACCATATTTCTTCTATCGCATGAGGATAAAAGAGACAAACATTTATTTTACTAATTCATAAATTAACGGTCACTGATAACTGATAAGTATCCATGAACTAAGCATTCATGGCAAGTTTTCAACTCTGGCCAAGTTTTAAAATTTGTGTACTAACCTCATGAGACGTTCGTAACTTGTCCTAGCATGTTCCCGAAGTGTGTGACAAATAAAAATATAACCAACAAAAAGGACACGTATTTACGCGGGTTTGACCATTCCATATTGTGTCCGACTCTGACACGTGTCGGACACGGATAAATGCTATAGTACTGCCACAAGTCCCCAAGTTATGGGGAAACAGCTATAAATTTCCAATTACCACGATACCATCCTTGAATTCCTGAGTCCACCTTTCGTGGCCTTCCCCAACCTGGTCGCTTGAGTTGTTGCTGCTTTTGTGAATTTCCACATCTCTACTTGCAGATGATTTGCACGTTGGAGTCCTTCCTAGAACTAGATTCTCCCCCTGCTGCATCTGTGGATGAGGGTTATGGTGAAAACTTGAATTTAACGACAACCCAGAAGTTTCATCAGCTTCTGGTCTTAGTTTAGGAGGCCTCCCCCGACGTCGCTGTCCCGGTTGACCAGGAGATGAATTGCACTTTGGTGGCCTTCCCCTAGCTTTATGCTTCTGCTGCAGATCATTTGAATTTGATAACAATCCACTATTTTCAACTGCTTCTGGTTTCGGTTTAGGAGGCCTCCCTCGGCGTCGCTTAACTGGTTGCTGCTGCTCATTTTGATATTGTTGGTTAGTTGGTGATAATATCTTAATAAATGCAGCTAGCTCGTCATGGCAATGGTCCAAAGGCAACGATTCAGAGACATTTGCTACTGAGGCTGATTCAGGTATGGGAGGTCGAAGCCGAATCACTAACTTCCTGTGCTGTGGCTTCTCCTGTTCCTGTTGCTGCTGCTTATGAATCAGCGACCAAGATAATCCTTTAACCACTCTACTTTGATGCTCTGCCATTTGACTGTGATTTTCAGGCAATTTAATTTCTTTTTTCTGCCGCTTATCTTGTTTTGTGATAACTTCAATTTGCTGTTCCAAGTATTTACTTTTTCCCTCAATCACTTTAATTTGTTGTCCTTTATCAGACAGAGTTTTTCCTTTGCTCACGTCATTCTGTACTTCTTTCGGTTGCTTTTGTTCTTCTATGACGCCAGTATGCGCCTTTTGTTCTCGAGTCTTCTCATCACAACCTCCATATCCAATTGCATCATTGAGTATTATGGTTTGATTTTGCACTTTTCTCACTTCATCTTGTTCTTCTTCTACTTTATCCTGTTCAACAATCACTTCATCGTATTCGCCAGATGGTTGATTGTGCTCTTCAAACACCTCCCGTTCTTTTGTCACTTGATTTTGTACTGCAATCACTTTATTTTGATCTTCTGTTACTTGAATTTCCATTTCAGTTCTTGTCGTTTCTTCTTCTTCGGGTTGGTTCTCTTCTTTAATCACGTCTTCCATACAAGGTCTGTCCCCCTTCTCCTTGAGCCTCCTTTCCCTCTTACGACTACCACTGGTGTTTTGACCAGGACTCAATTTGGTGATTCCATCACCAAGCAAGTAACACTTTTCATGAGTCACATCAATCTCACCGCTCTCACAAAGCTTCCAGAGATGAAGCTTCAGGAACGTAGAGTGAGCCCACGGCAAATCATCATACTTACTTTTGATGAACTTGGATATTGACTCCTCGCTGGAACCCCGTTCCTCACTCAACTCCTTAAGTGCCGTAATTATCATCTAAATCACATCCCACAACACACAATCAGAACTATTACAATTGAACAGAGATTATTCCAGTGTTGTAAGATGTAGAATTACTATACATAGAGCAACACCACACAAACTATAAAAAAAACTTCAATAAATCAATATAGATAGTATACAATTAACATTTTTGCACAGTTTCACACACATAAAAACTGCACAATTAACTGAATAAGTGAGAAAATCATCTTTGCAGCTTCTCTGACCTCCAGATTCCTCAGCAGAAAGATGGCACATTTGAGCTCAAACATCCAACGCAAACACTTTTCTCTGTATTAAACATGGCGTTGGTACTCAGAAGTTCAAATTAACCGACTTTCGTGAATTTTTATTCTTCTTTAAAATCTACACAATTACAAGAATGTGCAAAAACCACCTCCCCGTCAACACAAATTATGTGTACATAATGCATGCACCTATGTATCAATGTATACTTGCATACAAAAACACGTTCATACATGCATGTAATCAAGAATTACAAATAAAAGACGGACAATTATGACCTAATTGGATATGCAAGTAAATTAGTAACAAACGGCCTTGTACGAAAATACGAACAAATCTTGGGGAAAAGAACAAAGGGAACACAGATAAAACTAGAGGTTGTGACTTCGCACTAATGATGAATCACAACCAAAATCAAAGTTCACTAGAGCTCCCAGTGACTTTTATGAGCCTTATGCTCCCACATGAAGTATGTTTTGATGCGGTCCAGAAAAGGTGGCCAGGGGTATTCCAGTAATTTAACCATCATTTGGTCTGGAGGGTAAAGATTGCCCATGGGTCCACTTGGGATATTGGCTAGACATGGGGTGGATTCTTAGAAGTGTTTTTTGGGTTCTTGTCAAGTCAAAATGTCTATTTAATTTCTAGTCAAAGTATTCAGAGTCAGTTAGTTGATCAATGAGTCATTTGGTTTTCCATGTCATTAATGCAGTCAAAGAGTCCATTAGTTGATCAAAGAGTCATTTGATTTTTCCATGTCATTAATGAGTAAAAGAGTCTATGTTCAATGTGTCTTTGGGAGTCTAAAGTTAGTTGAAGGTTATTTATGTTTGGAAGTTCTAGAGTCAAGTTGAAATGGGTATAAATAAGATTGTAAGCCTTATGGCAAATTATGATTGAATTAATGAAAAATTGAGTAGCATTCAAGCTCTTTGACTGTGTGATGCAATCATCTCTTTGGTGTGATGCTAAAGAGCCCCTAGGTGTGATGCCTTGGGTTTTCTAGGTGTGATGCCTAGACCTATCCTTCTCTAACCCTTTCTCTTCTTCTTCTTACAAATTACCGTCCACGTATTACTATTCACAGCCCCCAAAACAGCCCCTTTCGAAGTCCCTGTATCAATTCCGTCCTGCATCATGTTTGCTGCAGCAAACTATTGGGCTTCTGAACATACACAGCAAGCTGGACACAGGGACTTCGATTCTGGTTCTAAAGGATGATTGGAGAAGTATGATTGTGAGAAGAGGAAACTTAATACCCGCAAACAGAGATTCCCAAGCTGAGACATAAGATTGAAAATTCCTCCCCCCATAACCTCTACTACTATCTTGGTAATCAAACATACCCTTTCTGAAAATTGACATCAAGAAATGATACAACCAAATTTTGGGTTATTGTCTTATTACAATAAAATCTCACTCCCCCTTCGATATATACGCAAAAACCCTACTGCATGTACACATTCCATAATTCTCAATAGCATATCCATACATGCATTCAAATATACATAAACATACTCCTTCGTCCCAAAAGTCCACAAAGCGAGAACTTAAAGAAATACTTTATTACAAAAAATTCAAACTTCTTTTCTACAAATAGAAAGAACTCACTCATATTCATACTCCCTCCGTCCCAAATTCTTTGTCCGGTGTGTTAAAAATAATACAATTTTTTCTTGAAAAAATTCAAAATTTTTTCACAAATTAAAAATACTCATTGATATCTTCTAAGTTGTTGAAAAACTTTGGATTTTTTCTTGCAAAAATTGTATTATTTTTAACACTTCGTTTTGCGGACCGGACAAAGAATTTGGGACGGAGGGAGTATTTAGTAACTAGCGGCAAAAGAGTTTGATTTTTCTCGATAAAAACGCATTATTTTTAAGTTTGATCTTTTTCGATAAAGACCCATTATTTCGAAGTTCAGGATAATCTTTTCTGGAGGACGGAGGTGTAATATTAGTTTTTTTTTTTTGTTTAACCAACAAAATCCTAATGTAAACTATCCCAGGGAAAAGATTTACTTACAGCAGCATAAGGGGGATGATCAGGGGTGTGAGAGTCGTGGAAGAAGTCGTTGAGTCTGTTCTCAATGAGGGTCTTCAGGGGCGGGGTGAGTGGTCTTTTAGGATCGGAGGCGGCGATTGTCATTACGAACGCCTTGAAATTCGCCATGGCTTGTGGTTGGTTCTTTATTTGATGGTGCTTATTAGGGCTTTCATCGGGAGGAAAGTAGGTGACATTGTCCCGGTTTCGGGGTGGTGGTGCTTCTGCTGTTGCCGATACTAGTGGTGGTGGCGATGGTGGCGTCGGGTCCATAGTTGGGGGAGGGGAAAGTTGCGAAAGTATATACCAGGTGGGAAATAAAAAATCTGCATATTAAAATCACAAATTGTCAATATCCTGTGTACCATGGTTTTCTCTTTAATTTCTAATAGTTGTATTAACCGGTCATATGTACACAAAATTTCATATGTTGGTGGAGAAAATCTTATTTACGGAGGTACTATACACACTTCAATCATGAGTGTCAAAAAGTGTTTTGGACTGTTTTGGACGGTCGGGATGTTAATAAAACTTTGATTGGTTGGTGTTGCAATCAAAGTTTCATTAAAATTCGAACCGCCTAAAAATACTTTTTGGACAACTGTGATTGGTTGGTGCTGCAATCAAAGTTTCATTAAAAATTTGGACCGTCTAGAACACTTTTGGACGACTGTGATTGGTTGGTGCTGCAAACATGTTGTTTACAACACCTCCGTAAATAAGTATCTCATGTTGGTGTGAATAATACGGAATGGGAGGAGTTGTAGTGCACCCGCTGCGCACTATACCGTGTAGTGCGGCCAATCCGACAGTCTATTTCAGCACAGACGGCTTGGATTTAATTTGAACTCCTACAAATCCTAGCCGTCCATTGCCGAGATGAATGGCCGGATTGGCCGCATTACACGTGTAGTGCGGGAGTACACTATAGCACCCCGGGTCCGAATAATACCACCAAAAATAATTAAAATTCATAAAAATATTGAAATTATTCTCGGTGAATTTTAAACCTGCGCATAAATACACAAATATTTTTAAAATCAGCATATAGATTAAGCCGGCTGATAAATCCACTTATAGTATTTGAGAAATTTGTGTGGCGAACAAGGGTGAGCATGGATCGGATTGATCCGATTTTATTATAAATCAAGAACCAAACCACAACTTACGATTTATAAATTTGAAAGACCAAATCAACTCATAAAATTCATAGAATCAAACTAATCCAAACCATTAAAATATGCAATCACCAACAGTGAGAGCTTCTCTCTCTACCGTGAAAGTTCCCCTAGGGTTTTCTCCTAGCTTGTGCGACAGTTGGGGTGCGGGTCAAGGGAAGTCTTGACTCTTGAGAGCTCCCCCTCCCTCTGGTGTCATAGATCCAGCCCAGATTTCTTTCCCCTCGCTCTTTTTTCTTCTCCTTTTCCAAATAATGATTGTTCCCTTCTCCTTCGAGCTTGACGCCGACCCCACCGTGCCTCCGCCTTCTCGCCCTCCTCTCCGCCTTCTTGTCCTTTGCCACATCGCCATCATCACCGTCTCCCCTTTCACTGCCTCGCCTCTCGTCGCCACCGCTGCCGCCGATCCGCTTCGCCCACCGCTGACTCACCTCACACTCCACTTCCCTTCGCCGCCGCACTACCCCTCTGTCTTGCCCGGATTTGGTAGTGACAATCGCTTTTTTATTTTTTTGTGTTTTGGTACTGGATTAGGATTTTTAGGATTTTGTTGTTTGGAAATCCACAGTGCTTTTATGATTTATGCATTGATCAGATTTTGCGCTCCCTATGGGGCCTATTGCTTCGTCGTTGGCTGGCTTTATTGATTGACATGAAGTGTCGGTTCTACTTTTTGCAGTAGGTGTTGTGCCTTGACGAAAGTAATTAGGTATCCTTTAAGTTGTAATTTGTCAATCTGTTGTCAGGGTTGCGCATGTTTTCTTATCTTTGTAATTATGGGTGGATTTCATTATAAATTATAAATGATATCAATGTGCTTGGCTCGTGATCCATAAAAAACCCATTAAGATATGGTTCAGTTTTGATTTTGAACCTCGATTCTTTGAAATTGAGATATCATCTATATAAATTATTTAAAGTACTTAAAATTGCGTAGATAAGTCAAACCAAAACTTATATTAAAACTAGTTACAGTAAAATCTCCAAAACTCACTAAAATGAACTAAGGGTGTGTTTCCACTAATTTTTTTTTTTGTCTTTAGGTTTGTTAGCTCCAAAAAGTGGTGCTATTTTTAAGTTGGCAATTCCATTGACAAAATGCATTCTCCTTTTTATCCTATTCTTCATCGAGTTGTAACTTCTTCTTATATTTTCAAAGCGTAGCGAGTCTATATAGAATTAGAGTGAAAGAATTATTTATTTGTAATTGAGAGTGAGTGATGTGAGCTATATTAATTGGATTGATCGGCTCATCAACCTGACATCTATCGGAACCATCTGACTTAATGAGGCAGAAGTTGGAATTGAAACAGAGGGATTGATCGATGGAGCTGAGTACCCATCAAATGCTATTAATATATGGAAAATGATTTTGGCACTCCACTTTTTTATGATGACACTCCAAAATTTGTCTTTTAGTATGCCTTGCTATGTATAATTTCTACAGTAAAAGACAAATTTAAGCATGTCATCATAAAAAAGTGAAGTGCCAAAATCATTTTCCTTGTTATAAATAGTTGTCGTGTCTTTTCTTCTAGGGCACGAGCGGTTGAGCGCAGAGGAGCTGCAGCAAAATGAAAATGAAGTGGGTTTAAGTTCAAATAATATGGACGTCTATTTTGACCTTGAATATGGGAGTTCCTTCTATCATTGAAGCATCAATCAAACTCCGAGAACTATTCACAATTTTATTTCAACGAACTTAGAGTTGTTTTTTGGTGGATTTCCGAAGGATTGTGGAAAGCTTGAGGAGTCAAGATTGGGTGTGATGAACGAGGAGTCAGCAATCGTCTTAGGTCAATTGTGAGGAGTCTCAATTGTGAAGTAAGATTGATTGTAATCACACAAGTTAATTATTTGATTCCTTCCTGTGATTTTTACCCGTTTTTGAAGTTTTCCACGTATATCCGTGTGTTCGTCATATTGCATTCTTTCCCTAGTTGTGCTTGGTTTGGATTGGGGTATCTCGTAGGAATTCTTCCTCTAAGGGTATTTTAATTGATGTATATGAGGAGAATGACCTGCATAGAAATATGTGAAAATATGGACTTTAGTTCATTTAGTTTTAAAGAAATGCACCCTAAGTAAGAGTAGAATACCGGTAATTAGTGAAAGAGTAGGGCCATGAAATAGAGTATAAGATTAGGAAATTAGTTATTGAGCAAAAAGATCGAAAAATCAATTGACTAAGCCCAAGCCATGTATGTTTAGTGATTGAAATTATAGAAAAATGTTATGATATGTAGAAGTACTAGAAATTGCTCGTGCCTGAAGGCATGACACAACACATTTTTGAACACAACTAAACTAACTTATCAAGATCCATGACCAAGCGCACAATAAACATATAGCTTGTTGTTCCAAAAAGGTATACAAAGAGGGCAAACTTAAACTCAAATACAA
>JAOTQK010000024.1:7393627-7404068 GCA_025642025.1 Rhododendron ferrugineum | reverse complement strand
ATTTTCGGTTATGGTTCGGGGAAAATTTTCGGTTACGGTTCGGGTACCCATCGGTTCGGTTCAAATTGCCATCCCTAGAGTTCGTAGAACCAGGCAACCAAAATGTAGCTATTTCCATTTGATATAAACCGGAAATTCAAACAGCTGGTGCCTGATGGTTGTTTACCACGGCCAAAAGCAACGATAAAGGGTTCTTCAGCCGAATAGTGAGGTCTTGGATACGATTTTGGAAAAGTTTCATAGACATTTCAAATCTTAGCCAGAACATGATGTAAATGTCAAAAAAATGGGAAAAGGTACGATAATAGTATTTGTTGGATATTTCTAATAGGTATTGAAACACCGCAACATGTCATTATAGTTCGTAGATTCTGACAAGTTTCGTTACATGTCGGTGGAAACGTTAGAATTTTGGGATTCTACCAATGTTTCATTTCGTCTCTTTTGAAACAGAACTGTAGTATTGAGTCTATTGACCGTTGAAATTTGGTTCCTTGGTCCTGGGTTAAAAATTACCTAGAGGGTGGAAAATGAAGAGGTAATCTCCATAACATCACATAGTATGGCGCACACACTAAGTTACACCCAAGTCCTATCCTTATCGGACACATTTAAAAAAGACAAAGCTTTAATAGGTTACCAATATCTGTTGTTCTCTCTATTGAAAACTAGATGTGCATCGGTTACTATAGAATGTCATGATTAGAGCCCTATGCAAAGATGGTTACGAGTAATTTCCTCACCCATATGAAGTTATAAACCTTGACATGCTCAAACCACAAATTTTCATTCTCACCACAGGAAGACGAAGAAAAAAAAAAACATTTGAAGAGGTGTACCTGAGGCATCTGCCATGCTCCGGGAACATTCAACCTTGAAGCCACAAAAACCTGCAAGTAAATCAAAAATAGTTGCCATTTCTACACATGCATCCACATAACACTGTAAAAGGAGAGAGAAGAGGAACTGCCGGTTTTACATACAAACAAGATAATTCATTTTACTACCCCTTCCCCTTTGATATTTTTCACCCATAACCCTCCCATAAGCAATTTGAAAATCCTTCCAACATGTTTGATGAGTGTCATAAACTAAAGCCACAGAGATGGAAATTTTTGAGTGTTCTAAATCCAGTAGTTTCCCAAGCTGAACCTTTAAATCTTTTAACAACAGAACACAAATACGAAGAGAATTTGGCGGACGACTCCTCCCTCCCTCCCTCACACAAGATGGTGTAACCTATTGATATTATCCCCAAAAATCTTGTGTAGCGACTACCAAAGAGGCCTGAAAAGCTGACAAAAAGAATTGCAAAGAGAACATATATCAAAACAAACATAGACTGAGTACCCTATTCGGGCGAAATACCCTATTCAGCCTAGGTTCAAGGTTATTTGGGGGAGTCACAATGTCCCTAGATGGTCTTTTATTCTTTGGTTGGCAGCTCTTCACAGACTGAGTACTAAAGACAGATTGAGAAACTGGGGTATGGCAGTGGGCTCTTTGCTGCCTCTGCCAGGATGAGGAGGAATCACATCATCACTTGTTCTTTAATTGTTCATATTCTACAAGAGTTTGGCAGCACTTGGCTTTTAAAAACAGGGTGACTGGCATTCCTAATAATTTGGAGGATGTTCTTGAATGGTTGCAGGGCAATGTATCTGGGAATAGCTTCAGATTTATTAGTCTAAAGTGTACATTGGCAGCAACAGTTTATGGTCTTTGGCAGGAAAGAAACTCTCGAATTTTCTGTGCAAAGATGAAGGGACATACACAGGTGGCAACAGATAGCCAATGGAATTCGTGCTTTCCTTAGCTCCAGAAGGAATGTTAAACAATCCTTGCAAAATAGGAGTATTTGTGAGATGTGGGGACTGTCTCATAGGATTCTGCATTCTGTATAGTTTTCCAGTGTGTTCTTTGTCTTTTTTGTTTTGTTTAGCGCTGCCTCGTATAGTTGATTGTATAAGCTGTTTCTTGTACGGGATTTTTTCCCTTGTACTTTGTATCTTGGTTTGAGCCTAATAAAGTTTTGTGCACTTATCAAAAAAAAACATAGAGTTCATTTCCCATGATTATGCCACAAAATTCCCCGCTACTACAATTGAGGGCTCAACATAGAAACATAACAAAATGATCTCAAAGATCTATGAAATATGTTCAAAGGTTCATAGTTCATACAGTTTGCCATTGCACCAGAATTTGGCTACATTGTGCCAAACCAACCAAATAGATTAGGACTTTTATTCATGTACTTACACAAGAAAATATGACACACTATAGCACTAAAATCACTTCGATCTCAAACAAAGAAAGACATGCATAAAGAATTAAAGATGTTTTAGATTTTTCTTTCAAGTCTTACATAATTATCACACCACTTTGAACACGGACTTTGACCATATTCCCCAGTTTCAACAAAATGTTAGTGAGGTTAGTTTAACAATTTAAAATCCCAGAAAAAGTTATCAACTTTCTTTTCTGAAGGTACTCCAAGATCGCATGGAAATCTGCGGTCCACCCTGTATGTATGTTAACACAGCAATTCATCTATGATACGGATGACAATCATTTTTTAGGATTGGTATGGCTGTACATGTGCACAAACTTGTGAGGTTTTGGACAAGAAAATGTGCACAATTTAGAGACACTTGTAGTAGATAGGTGAAGAAGCATACCCATTGCTACAAAGTCACATGTTAAAAAAGGGAAAAAAGAAAAAAACTGTCTGTGAATCTGAGTTATATGGGTATAATTTCAATTTCAGTTTGTGTAAACTATTTTCCATTGGCCCCAAATTGTGAGTGAAATATTATACAACTAGGCAAATGCCTGAAATGCTATGAAAGGTTAAAAAAAATGCGAAGTAGCAATACACCAAGACAAACATAGGCCTTAGGCCCATACTGTTCATTTCACCACTAATTTCCTCACACATTCAAACCATCATCTGATTTTTGGCTAACTTTCAAATAATGTAAACAATATTCGGAAGACGATTGAGAGCTCAACCTAAGAATTCAGCAAACAAAGCGAACCTAACAATTACCAAATCTCCATTATAAGTTTAAACAGAATGATGACTAAACCAGCGAATAAACAACAGAGTGCACAGTTTCTGGATTTTACATGCAAATTTTACATCATCCTCACAAGTCATAAACCACAACGATTTTTCATTTTTCTCTCTTTACAATCCAAACACGTCTACAACAGACCCAGAACATACTTTTTCCTAAATTCTGGAAACAATATCCTAGGTTCTAATTCAATCACACAAAGAAAGGGTAAGGCTTGCCTTGTCCTGCCTACCCTACCCGACCTACATCCATAGTCAAACCGTTCATTGTGTAGAGCTAATTAGATTAGGTTATCTGTCCAATAATTAATTTGTATCCAACATTAGTATCCATACGATATTGATGATATTTTCCTGTTTACATAAACTAGAGGCCTGGGCACTCGCAATGCATGTGCAAATTGAATTTTGCCAAAGTATGAGCAAACAATAAGCGTGAAGCTATTGCGCACTAGAAAATTAAGAATGGTGGACACACACATCGTGTATGCAAGTCAAATTCAGCAAATTATATCTCCAAATAGACAATGCTAAGCCAATGAAAAATGGGAGAAACAAAAAACAAAAAAAATACCCAACTTGATTATGAACCGCAATACAGATGCTCCACTATCGAATTAAACATAGTCTAACAATTAAAATTTAATCCGTAAGAAAAGAGACGACATACCCACCAGTACGCAAAAAATTGATCCGGTTAATTAACATTGCTACTACTGTCCAATCAATCAACATGATGGATTTTCCTAATAATCTCACGTTATCTAGGTGCGTGGGCCCCACAACCAACATAACTTTTTATTTCCCTAAATTTTCGCAGCCGCCTTTTTGGTTGATTGTCTTTTTTTTTTTTTTTTTTTTTTTTTTTTTTTTTTTTTCCTTTTTTGCATTTTCGTTGGATTTCAGTTTTTTTGGATATGTCACTTATAAAGTATAAAATTATGACAACAGACGCAAAAAAATTTACTTCAGTCCAGGCTTTGGTGGGAACTTGGGAAAAAGAAAAGAAACGAGAAGAAAAAAATTCCTTTGCATTATTCGGTTTCAGAAGAAAGAGGGAAGAAAACAACAAAATAAATTTTAAGCGCTGTAAAATCTTCTTTGCACTTTCTCCCATCTTTCCTAGTTTTGGTTCATCTTAAATGTAACCTCGTACTATAATTTTTCGATTTCTCTTCTCTTGTATGATTAGTCTCGGGAAAAAAAAAATTAGACCAAAAACTAATACAGACATTTTTTTTTTTGGTAAGTAACTAATACAGACATTACTAAACATACAAAATACAAATTGTACTTGAAAATTATTACTTTGGGCTAAAACAGCTACTGATATATGAAGCTTAGAGAGAGAGAGAGAGAGAGAGAGAGTACCTGATTGTCGGAATTGATGAGGCAGACTCCGACGTTAGGACGATAACCGGAGGGCAAGCCCTCCATTTTAGAGAGAGAAAGAGAGAGATATGCGATCACTTTCAGGATGAGAAAAGGAGAGAAAGTCCACCATATATATTGTGCTAAAGAATAATCGTGATGATGACGGAAGGATATTTGGGAAGACCTTCAGGAGAGGAGAGATCATCCTTTTACTACTTCCCTTATCCTGCGCACCCCCATTTTCACGGTTTCCACTTAATTTCCACCATTGTACGAATAGATTAATAAACAAAATACTCCACTTTCCGCTACTTTTTTTAAAGAAATGTTGAAAGGGGAAAAATAGGAAGTCGTCGACCACACCCTCTTAACCGTTATACCTCCGGGAATTGTAAGAGAGGTGCTAGGGACACATTACCTAAGCCACACCCCTCTCACATATAGGTGAGGCCCGTTTCAGTGGGACTCATCTGTATGTGAGAGGAGTGTGATTGGGGTGTGACTTAGGTGATGTGCCTCTAGCACTTTACCCTGTCTTGAAAAAAAATTACAAAAAAAAAAAATACAGTACGTGAGTGATTCTGTTTTTCTTCTCATGAAAACAAATTATTTTTGTTTAGTACCAATAATAATTCCAAGTAGTATTCATGGTCTTCCTTTGACAAGAAAGAGATATGGGAGAATGGCTTTCCATCGGGGGCGGACCCATGTTGGGACACGTGGGGTCACGTGTCTTCACGCCTTTTTAAAAAAAATAAAAAAAAAATATTTTGATATAAATACGTAAAAGTTTCCTACTCTTGTACTAAACATTGGCATGGTGTGGTGGCTGAATGTGCGGTGAAAGATTCCAAGCGCCTGGGTTTGAAGATTCCAAGCGCCTGGGTTTGAATCCCAGGCACTCTATTGCTTGCTTTTTTTTTGTTTTTTTTTTCTAATTTTGTTCTACCTCTTTTTTTTATTTCTCAATTTTTTCTATCCCTCTTCTTTATTTTTTCATTTTTGTTCTACTTCTTTCATTTCTTTCTTCATTTTTATCCTATTTCTTTGTGTTTTCCTTCCAATCCAAAATATTACGAAAATCAAATTACTAAATTACTGTATTATGTAATTTACTTTCTCTTGACTTTGGCATTAATCTTACGGTTTCACCGCGACAGTTGAAAGAGTATTTTCAGCCATGAAGATTGTCAAAAATCGGTTGCAGAATAGAATGAGTGATCAATATACAATGATTAAGCGATAATTTAGTGATATACATACAAAAATATTTTTTACGATTGTGAATAATATATAGGTGCCCCCAGTATATAGAATTTCTGGGTCCGTCACTGCTTTTCATAGTGCGCTAATGCAATACGAGGAGTAGTACATCCCGGTTCACTCCAACACACGATATTGATCTAAATTGTTCAATATGTAGAGCTCATTTAGTTGATCAATTAAAAAATATTAAATTGATAGGCTAACATTAACTCCTTGGTCGGCCGGCCTTCATTGTACAAAAATTGATGATCAATACAGTATACACTAATCTATCTTAATCGTGTGGTTACGACAAGTATTTCCCACCGCACTTCAATTATGGAAGTTTAATAACATGTGAATGGCCGGTCCATTGTTATTGTCTGTCTGAGGTTGCCCACTCTGGATCTCTGCTCGTGCGAAGAGCGTGGAAGGTAGGACCCGCGCACGATAGCATCGGCACGAACACATACTGCGGTCAATGTGTGTACACGAACGGGACAAAAAATATCCTCAAGTAGTGGTGGGAGAACGGCCGTTGACTTTTGGGCGTACAAATTTAGTGGAAGCATCTCATTGAATACCGATGGCTGCTAGCCTGCTATTATCAACCTCTTCTTCGAGTGGTGGATAAAAAAATAGTAAATAATGGACTTCGGGTTGGTGATGTGCAGTGGTATGCGTAGTAACGTGCTGCGCACGTCCGAATCGTCTAATCATGCATTCGATGGCTCGGATTTTATCTCGGCAACTAGCGATCGAGAGCAATTCATTGCTGAGATGAGATCTGAGCCGTCGGATGCACGGTCCGACGGCTCTGAAGTACACAACACGGTGCTGCGTACACCACTGCACAGCACCATCCCCCAATTAGTAAATAATAGAGTACTAATAAATGCACAATTTTGCTGTCAGCACCTACCACCACCCCGATCCTTAGGCTTTGTTTGGAATTTAGAGAAAGTGAGAGAGAAGAAAAGAGAGTTAAAAAAAAATTTCCTCTCAAATTTTTTGGATTGGAGAGAAAAATAAAGAATTTAAGTTTTGTGAATAGTGAAATTTTCCTCTTATTTTCCCCCTATTTTCCTTTCATTTTCTTTACCTCACTTTCCATCACTTTCCCTAAATTTCAAACAAAGCCTTACAATGATCCTATGTGCAATTGAGGGCTCCACTTCCCTTCTGCGTTTCCGGTTTGAATAACTCAAATTTTGAAATCAGTCAAAAATTCGGATAAACCTTGAGGGGATAATTCTCTCTCCTCTCTTCTCAAGATTTGACCTTTTTCACCTCTAGTCTGAAACACGATCTCCATCTCCTCCCAAACCATGATCTCTCCATCGTAGACACCCAAAAACCGCCCCCACCACCATCTCTCCTATCTGTAGAACTAAACCACCACCGTCGACAGTCGCTGCATACCAACACCATCGACGGTCACTGCCTGGTACCACCACCACCACCATCGTACCCACCAGCCTGATCTCTTCTCTCTCTCAGCCCAGGTTCCTCTTCCTCACTTCCCTCTTCAGTAATCTACAATTGATTTGGTATATTGCATTTTGATATGGGTTTTATATGGGGTTTAAAGTGTTTGAATTAGGGTACACAAACTAAATTGCATCGGTTTGTTGTATTTCTAGAGTTTGTATGTTCTTAGACTTGGATTATCACAAATACACTATAAATTCTTTCACAGACATAAAAAAACTCAAGGTGACACCGATCACATAAATCACATAGTAAAAGACCAGGGAAGGCGCCTTGGTGGGGAAGGCGCCGCCCCTTCTCTCTAGACCTCTCGCTCTCTCTCTCAAAACTTTTCAACTTCTAGATCTGGGTAGCCGCCTCTGTGTGTGTGTGTGGGCTGCCCCTCCTCCCCCCGAGCTCTTCTCCTCTATCTCTCTCTACCTCTCTTCCACCATATCTCTCCCTCTTCGCCTTCTCCTCCTCCTCCCATTCCGCTTCGTTTTAATCCTCTTTTTTTCTTTATTCTTAAAACTGAGCGGCGTGATAGTGAAATGGCGGTGACGGTGGTCTTCGGTGGTGATGCTAGTCATTTGCCGAGTTTTTGCCGGAGCTTGTGGTTGTCTACGGGTGGACTTCTCCAGATTCATCTTTTGTGTGCTAATTTTGGCCGGCGGGTCATCATTGGGGTTTCTCGGTTGCCGGAGAGCGATTTTGGTATGATCCGTTCCGTCTGGCATGGCTCCGTTCCCTCGTCTTCTCTGTCTCAGATATGTTTTTTTTCCCGACCCCCTTTCCCTATCTGTTTTGCTCCCGTTTCCTTGGCCATTAGTCGACTCGCTTGTTCTCAGTCGGTGGTGCAACGGCTAGGGTCCTTTCGGGTTCGGATGGAGCGGTCGGCATTGGCTCCCGCAGTGGGTGTCATTGGGCGGCCCGGTTCTCGCCTAACGGTTTGGTATAGCTTCCGTGGCAGTTTGGGTTTGCTAGTTTCGGATTTCTTTACCATGGTTGGCCTGTGGTGGATGTCGGTGGTGAAATCTAGTGGTGGTGGTTGCTCTATATGTGGCGGGATGAGGCGGCTCTTGGGTTAGGTTTAGGGTTTTGTTTTGGGTTGGGCTTTCATTGTTGTATTTGGGCTTTTAGGCCCTTTGGGTTTTCTGTGTTGTTTGCATATCTGAGCTTCTTAGACCCTCAGGTGTTGCATTGGGCTCATCTTTTTGCTTTGGTTCCAACTTTTGGTTGGATACCTTTCCTCTCCCCCTAATAAAATGCTATTTTGCCGTTCAAAAAAAGAAAGGCCCAGGGAAGGCCACTCATTAAGGATTGACTTATGTTTCAACTTTCATTTTTAGGCTTTACTAGCTAGCTTAAATACTAATGTATCATCCTAGTTGTACATTTCACTTTTCGACTGATTATCCCCTTATGAGCTTTACCCAAATTTTTGACTGATTTCTCAAAATTTCAAAAGTTAAAAACTTCAAACCGGGAAGGCAGAAGTGAAACGGGGCCCTCAATTCCACGTAAGATCATTGTAAGGGGAGGGGTGGTTGATAAGCACCCGAGAATGTAATGAAGGGTGCGCTAGTATCTAGTTTTAGTTTATTTTATCGCTTAATTAATCGCTTTTAATTACTTTTGCTTGTAAGGTATTGTAATTGTGTTTTGTAGAAAAATCATTCAAAGCAGGGGTTCCAAAGATCAAAGTTTGTCAAGGATATCTAAAGCTCAGAAGTGATCAAGAATGGAATGATCAAGTTCCAAAGCTTAGGCCGAAAGGACCCGAAGGCGACTCGATGAGCCGAGGCCGAAGACAAGACAGGAATCAACGATCAAGAGCTGCACTTAAAGGCTCGGTATCGGTACTTTCAAAGAAATTCCATCAATACCGAAGCAGTTAGCCTAGGCCTTTAATCCATCTCGGTATCGGTACCATGAGGAGTGTTCAATCAGTAACGAGCCTTTCCCAGGAGAAGCCTTGAAGCAGCTTCGGCATCGGTACACAAAATTCCATCCCATCGGTACCGAGTAGTTTAATTATAAAGGCAGCCGAGCTCTTCATCCTTCAGCCCTAATCAACTTCGGTATGGGTACCACATGCTCCAATCAATCGGTACCGAGCTCCTTAGACAACAGCGTAAGTCAATTGCTATCGGTACCGAGAGCTTAGGAGGGTATCCTTGGAGCATCTTTGGAATATTCCGTGCGCGTACTTGGAGCATATAAATAGCTCGTGATGTCACCTTTGCACGATTTGGACAGAAATGTACCCATTTTTAGATCTAGATCTAGATTTTGAATTGTTCTTCATTTTGTTCTTTATTTTCCAGCTTTGAATTTTCATTTTCTGCCTTAGATAATTTAGTTTTATTGTTTTTGTCTTCATTAAAGTTGTAGCTACGCTTCCGATCTATCATAATCTCTAGTTTATTTCATGTTTTGCTATTTCAAAAAAGTAGATAATATCTAGTATTGCATAATTTTAGATCTAGCTTAGATTTCAAATTTTTTTTGCTTGTTCTTGAGTGTTCTTCATTTTCAGCCCTTCAATATTTCATTTTCTGCCTTAATTAGTTAGTTTTTGCTAATTTCTCCTTTATTAAAGTTGTAGCCACTACTCCGATCTATCGTTTAATCTAATTTTCTTCAAGTGTTGATATTTCAATTATGCTAAGTAGATTTTTGTGAGAACCGAATTCTAAAATACGCACTTATGTGACTTTAATTAAGGTACTGAATCTATTGATAGCTTAAAATGTATAATTAAGGTTAAAAGGGTATTTTCAGTCAAAGTTTATAGAATACGAGGATAGCACGGTATTGTTTTTAGGAGATTGATATTTTTCTTGAAAATCAGACAGCACCATAATGATCTACACATTTTTATTAGTGTATGATAAATTTTTGAGTATTTTTAGAAGCTGATATCCGAACGCGTACGGACAGAATATGCGATGATCGAACGTATTTCACCCTGTGTCAATAGGGGAAGGAGACAAGTGTTATTTCTTGAACCTGTTTCACCACTTCCACCGTTTCATATATATCAAACAAGAAAGGGAACTAAGACCTGTTATATTATATACGGAGTACAAAGCAAAGGAAGAAAGAGAATAGAAATCGGTGGAAAGAAAAGAGCAGTTCGTGCGTCCCCCGCCCCTGATTCAAACTGACCTTTGACTACCTTCCGCACACCGCCGGAAAATCAGTGAGTAATCTCTTTTCCCTTCTCTCTTCTCCTTCCTCCTTCCCTCACCCGACCGCCGCACGTGACGG
>JAOTQK010000024.1:7289020-7313609 GCA_025642025.1 Rhododendron ferrugineum | reverse complement strand
ACGTTTCTGCTCCACAGGATTGCAAATTGGTGGTAAGAATTTTTTTTTAAAGCAAAACGTTGCCGTTTTGATGGTGTGGGCAGGGCCTTGATGGTGTGGGCAGGGCCTACTGTGCCCATGGCGCAGTAGAGCCCCCGTGTCCGTGTTAGAAGGACCGGGAGATCCTGCCAAGCAGGGGTGCTTGGCAAGGGTGCCGAGCGCATCTCGGCCGTCCAAAAGTGTTTTGGACGGTTCAGATGTAATGGTACCGAATTGATTTAAAAAAAAGAAAAGGAAAAGGAAAAAGATGTTTCGATCTGGACTGTCGATTCCGAGATGAACGGCCGGATTGGCCGCTCGGTAGGATCCCCCCCTCTCTCGTTTCATTTAGCGCCCATTGTATTCAAAATGACCCAAGGACGTTTTTTGATTTAATACAGTAACTCAGACCTTGTTTGGTTTGGATTTTGAATGAGGTTTAAAGTGTAATTAGTAGAGAGATAGATAGAGAAAATTTATTGAAAATCATGCGCAAAAATTTTAAGTCCTCCAAACGAACAAGCCCTCAGAGTCAGAAATATCGCTCTGTTTTAGTTTACATGCTACTTGACGAATTTCTAGGGATGCAATATGCCAAACCTTGATCACCAAGCCAATCCTTTGGCACAGAGGAGTAATATTTTCTAGGGCAAGCTTCAATTTTACCCATTGGCCTGGTTTGGCCGGGTCATGTGCAGACACACCCTCTCACATTCACTTTCTTGCTTTCGCAGATCTTGATTGCTTTGTGAATTTGTGCAGACACACTCAATTAATGAAAAGAATGAAAAATCCACTAACGAAAATGATGAAAAATCCAATATGCCCTCATTCCTAGATTCTTCTTCTTCTTTCTTTTATCTAATCAATCCATTCTCTATACCAAAATTTGGGTACGACTGTTGATATTGTAGAGTTTGACATGTATGTATTATATCCATATCAAAATTCATGCCGATCCAAAAATAGAAACCTCATGGTTGAATAGAATTTGTTATGAAGTATGCTTTTCAAATTTTAATTTACATTTCATTTTAACAAGAATAATATTCCTTGATGACTGAGTTATTGATGTCTAATCGACATGATTTTTTTATTGAGATACTCTACTCTTTAGTTAATACACTATGAATGGACTTGATTAAATTGTTAATATATTGGTTAGATTCAAGAGGTGTGTAAGCTACACCTCCGTTAACATTGACGGAATTGGGTACTTCTGTACAAATCTACAAAGCATAGAGGATACGGATGCAACAAATAGAACGTGAGGGGGTGTATACGCATATAACCCAAACTAGAGGGGTATGAGTGAAGTTTGCCTTGTTTTCTATAGTTTGGCTAATTTGGTTTGTCAGTCGTCCCAGTAGCCATGAAGACTGGAGAAAAAATGCTTGTGAGCGTTAGGTTAAATCTTTGCGTTAGTACACCTCAATTGAACCTTTGCGATGAGAGGAATATTAGTCGTAAGTTAAGACATGGCTCTTAGCACACCTTTCATAGTTTCATTCTTACGGCTGTCTTCATCTTTTTTAAACTCTTTTATAGGGAAAAGAATTCAGTGCCGGGTGGATACCACGTGGTGCCCGCTCGGCGCATCCGAGCTGTCCATAGCGTTTTTGGACGGCTCGGATTTGGAGAGAGAAAAAAGAGAGAGAAAGTGTTTGGGTGAGAGGAGAGAGAGTTTCAATCCGAGCCGTTAAAAAATGTATTAAACGGCCCGGATGTGCAGAACGGATACCATGTGGGATATACCCATCCGGCACCGAAAAATTTCTCCTATTATAGTTGTACTCATTTATTTTACGTGTTTTGTTTTGATAATCGTGAAAAAGAAGAGTACGTACATTTGCCATTTTCTATACCCTATATATAATATAGATGGCGCAAAATTAGAGGGGTATCCAAAGCACTTGGATATCTACATGCATTAATTCAAAAAACATGATTATGTTTAATTAGTTTAACTTAATCAACACAATAAGATACTCGTATAATTTATGCATGTGAGTGCAGTACGTATTGGCTTGTTTTGCTGTATCCCTTTTTTTACATTGTAAAGTTCATCTTCTCAACGTGAGATAAATAAAGCAAGCTATAGAAACTTCCTTGGAATGAGTATTTAATTTTATTAGACAAATTCAAGTAAAAGCCTTCAGAAATGGCATGGCTGGAGGAGAGGGAGCAATCCCTTTCTTGAAAGTGAACATTTGAATAGTTCTAAAGATTCTTCTATGTTGGGGTGTGAGAGGTCTAGAGGTGTGTGTACAGAGGCTCTTATTTTACGAGTTGTACTCCGTAAATGAATGTTTGCTTGGCACCATTATGAAGTACGTATATGCATGCATGTGCGAGTTCGAAAGGCCGGGGTGATCATGTGACGAGTGGAAAGTTCCTCTCTCCTTAAATTCAACACGTCATTTTTTAATTATTTCGACTGTTTACAATCAAACATTTAGATATTAAGTCCTTACTAGGGGATCATACCTACCTAGTAAGGACTTATGATTTGGTCACGCAAATAAAAATGAAGAAATCTCAAAATCCACTTTATTCTAGGTGGGGACTGGCCTCTAAATGAATCAAATACATATTTAAAGAATATTAACGACACAATTTTTTGCATAAATCATCGCATGAACACAATATGGTGGGCACGAGATCATCGCACTATATGTACAATGGTTGTGTTGTGTTTTGTAGTTGAAGAAGTGAAATGGTTTGTTCGACGGTGAGCAGTGTATAAAATTATAGATATTACAAACCAATAAAATTAAGGCAGTGATCCAGAACCATATATAGAATAAGTGGCGGATCTAGAAATTCTATATACTGGGGGCACCAATATATTATTCACAATCGTAAAAAATATTTTCGTATGTATACCACTAAATTATCGCTCAATCATTGAGTATTGATCACTCATTCTATTTTGCAACCGATTTTTGACAATTTTCATGGCTGAAAATATTCTTACAACTGTCGCGGTGGAATCGTAAGAATAATGCATGCCAAAGTCAAGAGAAAGTAAACTACAGAATACAATAATTTAGTAATTTGATTTTCGTAATATTTTGGATTGGAAGAATAATACAAAGAGATAGGACAAAAATGAAGAAATAAAGGAAAGAGATAGAACAAAAATGAAAAAAATAAAAGAAATAGAGAACAAAAATGAAGAAATAAAGAAAAGAGGTAGAAAAAAATAAAAAAAGAAGAAGAAGCAAGGAACAGAGTGCTAGGGAATTGAACCTGGGCACTTGAAAACTCTCACCACTCATGTAACCACCACACCATGTCAATGTTTAGTACAAGAGTAGGAAACTTTTATGTATTTATATCAAAATATTTTTATTTTTAATTTTTTTTAAAAAGGCGTGGGGCCACTTGACCCCATGTGCCCTAACGTGGAACTGCTCCTGTATAGAATATACTCCTAGTTAGGGTGCCACTACGGTACTACCTCATCTCTCCCGGCATGAGTTTGATATGTCTTAATAGTTTTGTCTTTTTATCGACTTTATCTTTCCTCATGTGAAATTTTTTAGCTTCGGTTTAAACAAAACTATAAACCAAATTGATTCAACAAAAAGAAAGAGAGAAAAAGAAAAGGACAATCGAAGAGTCTCCTCATGTACCCTTTGTCGAGTATATATCTAATAAAATTTTGTTGCCGATAAAAAAAAAAAGAAGGATAATCAAAGAGAAAATGCTCTTATTTCATTTCATGTTCGTTGAATTACATCACCGCGACATGATATTGTACTCTTGAATTACAACCCGTGCTCTGCTGCACAAATGAGTCCTCACAGGATCGCTGAGTGGAAGAGAAACACTTCACTCGCAGCATGCAGCTCTAACTGCCATAAGAGACATGAAGAGAAAGAGAATAATCCCCTGTATTGCATAACACCATATGATCACTCCTTAACACCCTGTTCTGAATGATGAAGAGGCTGCACAAGCATCAATATTCATTAGTTTAATTGCCTTTAAGAAAATGACTGCGGCCCACAGATCAGGGCTTAGTTATATATAAAAAAAAAAAAAATGTATCTGCTATTTGAGCTGTAGAACCAATGTGATGAACAACTTGGCGCGCGAAAAACAAATAAATGCTGGATTGCTGCCTATGGTAATAATTAATATCATATCCACATATACCAAAAAGTAAAAGTGATTGTAGTATCCTTTGAACATAGGAACAAAGAAGAACCAGCCTTACTCTTAAGGAACCAATTCTATAACAAAAATCCAGAAGAAGAATTTTATTAATTAATCTCCGAACCATAAGTTACAAAGATTAAAAGGGAACGGGGAGAGCAGCATGACAACCAAAAACCTACATCCCAACTATGTTGGCACCTAGGCCAAGGACAATCATATGCCGCCCGCTACCACGGAGGGAGAGGAGCTGGCTCCAAGCCAGCCCAAACAAAACCAGGTCTAGAGTTACTTTAGAATTACATCAGAATCATACACAACTGAAACAAGAAGAATGGGACTGTGACCACCATAACTCCAAATCTAAGGGAACTTTGCATATTGAATGGCTCGTGCAGCATCACCATCTATAGCAGATCAGTGGAAATGTTCCCACCAAGCAAAAATATGCAGAATGTCTTCATTGAGATCCAACCATATGAGACCAGAATTGCACTTGATAAACACCCCTTACATGAAGCAAAGCTTAGCAGAGGTACTTAAATAAAAAACCGACTGAAACCACCATCCTTCATGAGTATAAATTGTGAACCAGACCAGCAAGAATCAACTTATCAAAATAAATTCTGTAGCTTCCAATTCGACTTCAAGGTAAGCAAAATCTGAACTTCTCTTTGTCAGCATCCACTTACAAGGGACTGTCTCTTCTTTGATCCATTGGACTGAATAGAGTAGTATATAAGGGCAGAAGTTAAAGCAGTATCAAAGGAGCTAGTATCCCCATCATCTACAGCTATAACGGAAGTTAGGAACTGCCATTAGATACCAGTACATCATTGTAGCCTTCTTGATAAAACAGACCTGGACATCACCTGAAAAAAGTGCTTCAGGATCCACCGTAACAGATGTCACTTGGATGGAAAGATGATAACAAGGCTTATAGATCAGTATCAAAGGAAACAGGAGCATGGTCCCCATCATCTACTGACAAAAACATGCTCAAAGGTGCACCCAAAAACCAGAAAACTCAAAAAAGCAGAAACCAACATTGATAACCTAGCTATGGGAGCTTCTCTAAAACCATATAAGCCATGGCGAGTTTGCAAACAAACTAAGGTTTGGTATGATCTTTATATCCCAAAGGTTGCCTCATGTACACCTCCTCATTTAGAATGCCATGTAAGAAGGTCACATCCAACTATCTTAATGGCCCTTTGTGATGTGCAGCAAGGCTGAGCACAACTCTCATAGTTGGCTGTTCAACAACCGGACTAAGGCATAGTTCCGCTAAAGCTAAAAGGACTTTTTAAAGATTTTGTCCTTATTAAAAATAAATAAAGGTAGACGTAAATAATCATCCTCAGACTCACACAAACTTTGAACATTTATGTTTTCATCCTCATTCTTTTATTATCCCAATAATGCCCTTATATATATAACACTGAAATTTGGGACTAAAACATAACTCCACAAGTCCTCCGGAAAAATGGGTGGTCACCGTTTGACCCAAATTCAAAAAAATTCCTTAATAGTTTCCAAAATCCTATAAATCTTGCTGAAAACCCATTTCATCCTATTCTCTCTCTGAAATCTCGGAACAATATCTCTCTCTCTCTCATGGACAAAAAATAGATCTGGAGAATATAGGTTCAACGCCAATGGGGAGACCGACGAACGACCCAACCGGTCAGGGCTACTACGTGGTTCAAAGGATGCCGACGGAGGTTTACCGGGAGCACTAGTCACTGGTGTATAATGTTGTGCTGCCATCGCAAGCGGTGGCGCACCCCTACTCTGCCGCCACAACCAGCAAGAATCGTCGAAGGTGGTCGGGTTTGATTGAAAAAGCTGTAAAACATGATGTCGACTGAGAATGAGTCTAAAAATGTAGACTTATAAAGATTTTGAAAGGTTTAGCATTGAGTTCATGATGTCAATAGTGGGCGTGAAAAATGCTTGGTGGGGTGGGGTGACTGAAATTTTCAATTTCAGTTAATTTCAGTTGAGGGAAGTTTGAGACTCAAATCTCAGGATCAGTGATGTCCGCCGAGAAAACATAACATGGTGAATTCACCATCTTGTGGTTCATGGTGTATTTATATGCAGATTTCAGGGTAAGTGTTACGAATAACCTACCATGATTTCAAATGTTTGAGTTTTAAATTTCATTCGTAAAAAATGGATTCATGTATTCATCATGGTGTATTCATAAAGTATTCATGGTGTATTTATCAACTCAGATTTGTATTTTATGATCGTTGTGTATTTATGTATTCATTGTTTATTTCGAATAGTCTTGACTTGCACAAGCAAATTTCATGGTAAATGTTACGAATAATCTATTATGATTTTGAATGTTTGAGTTTTAAAGTTTATCTGTAAAAAATGGATTCATGTATTCATCATGGCGTATTCATGAAATATTTTCCAATTCAAATTCAAATTTTATGATCATAATGTATTTATGTATTCATGGTTTATCTCGAATAATATGATTCATGTGTTCATGGTGTAGATTTCATGGTAATGGTACGAACAACCCAAAAATCATTCTGAGTTTTAAATTTCGTAAAAAAATGGATACCAAATCAGTGAGATTTGGTTGTTTCAAATGTTTGAAATTTTTAACTCTTTCCTTTTTGTATCCCTTATTTATTTGTTGTGACAGAAGATATATTCAATCCCACAAATTTAGGAAGGCAATATACACATACATATTTATATCTTATTAAAAGGGCAAGAAGGGTAATTCACCCATTTGAAGGATGAAAACATAAGCATGAAAAAAGGGCGGGATGAATTCTTACATGGCATGGATAAAGATGATGAATATTTAAATATTCCATAAATAAATTGTGTTTGTTAGTTTTGCACCAAAACTTTTGTAGATTATTGATTTGTCTCGATGAGAAGAGTCGGATAGTTAAATTTTTTTACTTTTACCCAAAATTCTGGGAAATAACCACTTTTCAGCTAAAAAAGTAAAAAAAAAGTTGACTTTTTTGTCTTAAAATTGGATATTTTCAAAAATATTGAGTAAAAGTAATTTTTTTTTACATTTACCAATAATTCACAAAAGTTTGGTGCAAAACTAACAAACGCGAAAAGAATTAGAAGAAGGACAAAGTGCTACTAAAACTTTTGGTTAGCGGAACACCACCTAAATGTCTCAATAAAATCTATTCTTAATTTCCATTACCCATAAGTCTGTCTTTATCAATACACTTGTAATAAAAGAACGTAGGATGGCAAGCCAAGTCACGTCGTGAAAATATGAAATCGCCCTCGTAAGGATTGTCCTCCAATTTGTTGAGCAAGGGGTAGTTTAGGTATTGTATGTTAATCCTTGGTTCTCCGGAATATACTCAATCAAATGGTACTCTGTTCCAGAATTTACTCAATCACTGGTACTATGTTCAAGATTTTTAGGGATTTTTGAGAAAAGAACTTGAGTAAACTTGATCCCAAAGAAACCAATAGTTACACAGCTGCACCAACAGTGACAAAATCTCATGATTTGAGGAAGGAAGCTTACAAAACAGCAAACCGAAATTTTCTTTTGTGTTGACTGCTATTTTTTTACAGCTTTCTCTCTGTGTGTGTTTGTGAATTCGGATAACTCGATTTGTTGGATGCTGATGAAAATATGAGTGCTTTGTTTGCAATTGTGTGTACAAATGGGAATCCATATTGGAGATGTATCATGATGCTCAAACATTTGGGTTGGAATCTTCGTATACAAAAGATGTTAGTACTCTAATTTGGCGATTACTTGGTTAGAATCAACATTTTCCGAGCTCTGTCGCCAAGCAATAAGAGGAAAACTATCTGCAGTTAAAGCTCAGCCATATGCTTTATTTTATGCATCCATTTCATTGCAGGTATTGATTTTTTTTTTTTTTTGCCTTTTCTGTTGTAATCACTTTCAGAGACTGAATTTAGGTGCAATTGAATCACACTACAACTTGAAGATTCTTCATTAAGTTGGCATATTGTTGTAAAGCTTTATACATTTTCTTATTGGAAGTTTTATGTTTATCTCCTCCACAATGAAAAAAATGGTAATCTGGTGACCCTTTGGGTAGTTTACTCTAGGTTCTGCCAAGAAATCAGCTTCGCCAAAAAAAAAAGAAAAAAATAGAAAGACAGTTATGTGCTGAAAAGTTTCCCAAAAAAACAGAAAGACTTTTTGTAGTGATGAAAATACTGTGTGTGTTTGTGTGTGATGATCTTGGTTAATTTGGAGTTTCAAATTTCTCAATATCTCGGAACTATTTTTCTTGAGTTATGAGTTACTTTTGATTTGTTGTTTATAGTTTTGGTCTCACCAAGTCTGTCATTTCGGTAGCATATGGCTGTTTATTGTTCACTTCATCGAGCTGTAATTATTGTGTTGAAGATGAAAGTGGAATATGACTTTGCATTTGTGGAGGATAAGTTATGTAATTTTTGTATATGTGCATATGTGTCTATATTTTTATTTTAGAATATGGTTACCTCTCTCCATAATTTGTTGTTGTCTTCATCATTTTACTCAAGAAATTTAAATTGTTGGAGTTGGGAGTGTAGTTACCAATGTTAGATGTTCACATTAGTGATTTTAGAGGAATGGATTTGGATTATGTTGGCACGAGTTAAAATGATGCATATATAGAATAGAGAAATTTTTCCTACCATTAGTGTTCTTGCAGAAATTGTGTTTTTTATCTCATGTTCCACATGGAGAAAGAATTGTGTCACAAAATTTCCCAAGAGGGAGTCATTCCTTAATTTAGAATTGGTGTAGTGAATGATATAGATAACAAACCCAATAGGTGAACAATTGGTTTTAGCATGGTCCTGGCCTCAGTAATTCTACAGCATTGTCTTGATTTGAAGATAAGAATAAACGGAGGTTTGGCACAAGAGTGAACTACTTGTTTGGCACCCATTTATATTGACATTTGGCTGGGGCCATTAATTTGGGGTAATGCCTTTGGTCTCTCTCTCTCTTCGAAATAGTTATAATGTACATTGATAAGACCAATCCAATAATTCAAGTCAACTTTTTTCATTCATAATTTAGCTTGAAGCCATTGCGAATTTAAAAATGAATCTGGAGCATGCTTTTTTTTCTTTTTTTTTTTTTTTTGTCACCATGGATCGATGCTTTGGCTAGTATAATCCATTTTTGGACCTTGTGACCATGGGATGTGATGAAACAAAAATTGGAGATTTTTGAGGCATAGGACCTACGATAGAAGATGGTGGTACAAGATGTGGATTGGTAACCGACAGAACGTGATATTTTTGCATGGTAGAAGGTCGCGGAGAGCTCTACAAAATGAACAGATCCGATCATCGTTGCGGAGCAGAAATGGGACCCAAATAAATTGGAAATAGACGGAAATGAACGGTAAGTAAGAAACTTATATAGGACCCTTTCCCACTAAGTATGCCATAACGGGACTGGTGTGGGCTTCATGCAGCACGCAGCCGCCGGTCCCACTCACAATGGATGCACTATGAAAAACGCGAAATGAATTCGGCGACGGTCACCGTCACTGATTTTCCACAGTTGCACAGAGTCCAGCCGAACAAAACATAAATATCTAGAGAGAGAGAGAGAGAGGAATGCCTGAACCTGAAGATTTTGAGAGAGAAATTCACTTCGTATTCTTATCTAGAGAGAGAAGGAGCTCTGGAAGTTACACATCTGCACACAAACAAATCAATCAATTGGGCTCAGCTGAGCTCCTCCTCTTCAAACCTCATCCATGGCTTCAAAACCGCCGTGGTCATTGTCAACATGGAAGCCAATCACTCGCTCTCCAATCAAACTCCCAAATTCTTCAATCATCTTTAGTTTCCGAACCTTTCACAGAGAGCAGACTCATTTCACCGCTTTCTCGTTAGATCCCCCTTCTTCTTCGCCTAGGGTTTGTTGCGCTAGTCATCATACTAATAATGCCGGGAACAGACTGAAGAAGTCTGTAGAAAAAAATGGTGATGAGGTCTCCTCTGGCGATCCACGAAAAAGTAGTACGAGGCTGAGTTTGAAATCCTTGTTTGGAAGCCAATTGTCGTGGCGGAGGATCGTATTCGCGTCGAGAAAAGTCAGAAGCATCATTTTGCTCAACGTGATTACTGTCGTTTATGGTATTTTCTCTTAAATCACTGCTGTAATTTATGGTTATGGGAGCTTTTCCTTTGAGCAATTAATATTGTCAAAGTGTTTTGGCAGATGTTACTTTTCGTCCCAAAAAGATTGTACGATTCGCAAAACGAGATAAAGATATCATAAAAGAACTATCTGATACGGAGTATTAAATAATTAGGGGCAAAATGTTTGATTCTTTTTCAACAAAAGTGCATTATTTTTAAGTTTTCGTTTTGCCGACAAAACATTTTTCTTGGGATGGAGGGAGTATCAATTGATTAGCTGACTTGTAGTTTTGGTGAATATTGTCAATTTTGGATTGTTGTAGCTGATTTACATGGACTTTGCATGTACAAAAACCTAAATTTGTTGGACCCATGGTTGTGAGAAGGAAGAAGAGGGGCTTGGACCCTTGATCTTTATGAGCTTCCTTGAGTGCAATCATATGATTCACGAGTCGTATCGTACAATTCAATTCGATTCAGTGGATAATTGATACGAATAGGCTGCCTGAATCGGACATAGGTGCGAATCGTAAGTGAATCGGTGACTCGTTCGATTCACTTAAAAATTTTCTGAATTCATTTTTGACTCTTTTTTTTTGCCCCCAATGATTAGGGACTACTTTGGTTCTGTTGTTGTTGGAAAAGGGTTCAAACTATTTTCTTAAATTCTTTTGTATTGTTATCTTCCATATTTAGTCTATGTTTCTCCTCATGTAGTATTATAGGTAATAAGAAAGGGAGATTTATTAGGAGAGTGATAAAAAATAACAAAGAAAAAATGAAATACAACCACCCTATAGACCTTCTAAAGGTTTGTCTTGTACTTTTTAACTCTTTTTTCACAAAAAAGGACCATAAGTAAGATTCACAAATCCTCATCTCTTGGAAGTTGCAATAGAAGCAACCTACCTATTAATCCACATTAATATCAAATCATTATTTAGAAGTTTTTTTTTTATTGGTTGAGGCCTAAAAATTACAGTTATAGTGTACATTTTTGTTACCCTTAATCAATAAACATGTTTCCATGCATTATAGAAATCATATGACCGAATCGGAGCAATTCACGATTCGATTCGATTCACAATTTGACTACCTTGGGTGGGAATGACACCGTTTTTTCCCCTGTCAATTCTATAAGTTCTCGTTGGCATGTGGGTTGTGAATACTTATGAAATATGCAAGTAAAGGATCTCTCGTAGAAATTTGGAGTGTCCAAATACAGTTTTTACTAGAAGATTGACGGAATATTTTTTTTTACCATCAAAACTTCTTTTGTATTTACACAATAGACATTTTTGTTTTAAATTGGGTATATCTATTTTTTTCAAATTTGATTTGCTCTTGTTAAATATCATATGATACGCGATATGTATCCCGTTACGATACGTAAAATGAGAAATCGATACATGATATGTATCCCGCGACTTTGGTCGCACCCTACGCATAGTGGTTCCTAAGTGGCCCTGCTTTGGAGGGTCTCATCGCTAAAAATGAAAAAAGAGAGAGTAAATGAACAACATTCCAGTTGTCCATTGAACATTCATGTTTTTGTTAGTAAGGACTGATCATTTAAGGGAATAGGAGGCTGTATCTTGAGTTCAAGTTGTGCATAATACTGTAAAAACATCTGATGGCATCTGCAGTGTAGGAATTAATGTGTCCTATAACTGTTTCCCATTCCATGCAGCTAGCAACATTCCAGTTTTGAAAGAAGTCGAAGCAATTATGGATCCCGCAGCCTTCACTGTTGTGCGCTTTGCTGTATCAGCGATTCCATTTATCCCTTTTGTGTTACGAGCGCGAGGTGATGCTCAAACCCGTAATGCTGGGATAGAGTTGGGATTCTGGGTCAGTTTAGGCTATCTTATGCAGGCACTTGGACTTCTTACATCAGATGCTGGCCGTGCATCTTTTATTTCTATGTTCACAGTAAGACAGCTCCACCAAGATTCACTTTCACTCACACTTCCATTATCCGAAAGTCTTGTTCTCTTCGGGAGTTCACAGCGGTAATTCTTATAACAAATATTGGGTGAATTAATCAGGTAATAGTCGTTCCATTGCTTGATGGTATGTTAGGAGCCATTGTTCCTGCTCATACCTGGTTTGGAGCTCTAATGTCTGTCTTAGGGGTGGCAATGCTGGAATCCAGTGGATCACCTCCTAACGTAAGTATTGATTTAGTCCTTTAAGGTTTTTTTCCTTGCGTTTTGTAGAACATGCTAATTACGAAAATGATACCTTGGTGGAGTTTGTCACATTGAGCAGTTCATTGCACTCGAATTACTATCAAATAAGTTGTGATTTCATCCACTCATTACAGGTTGGAGATTTGTTGAACTTTTTGAGTGCAATATTTTTTGGGATCCATATGCTAAGAACAGAACATATTTCAAGGAGTACTGACAAGGAAAACTTCTTACCACTACTTGGATATGAGGTTAGTTAATCAGAACAAGCTCCCTTATTCTCACTTCTTCCTTTATTAACCAGTTCCATTTGAAAATTATTTGTTCCAGCTATTTAAATTTCAATAATGGTTTCAATTTTCAAATTCTCTTCCATACAGGTCTGTGTTGTTGCTGGCTTGTCAACTTTGTGGTACGTACTTGCAGCCTGGTTTGGTGACGTCCAAGGGAGTAATCCATCATCTTGGACATGGACAATGTTTTGGGATTGGATGACGGTATTTCCATGGATACCAGCACTTTACACTGGCGTATTTTCAACAGGGTTATGCTTATGGGTAGAGGTATAGTTCTTGTTTGTGTTCCTTTGGTATATGAACTTCTTAATTTGAAATTTTGAATATATACTCATGCGGTAATGTTTCCCCATTTGCATTTACGTTTTATGTGATTCCTTATTGATGATTAAACCAATACATGTCAAAGTCTTCTCAAATATGAACCACTTTGCTGTTCCCCTTAATGGAGTCCCTTTCTGTTGACTGTGGCAATGTGTCTGGTTTTTAGTGGGCCATGTTGTCTTTTAGGTTTATCTAAATCATAGTTGCCTGCATTCTTTCTTCTCTCTGCGGTGCCATATTACTGGACTTGACATTGCCGAAGAGCAAGGGATAGGTGGTAATTGTTTTGAATCTGGAAGCCTGATTGATGGGGACAACAAAAAATAATAAATTGCTAGATGAGGGTATTTTGGTAGTTGCACAGACTCTAATCAAGAGCTTCATGGTTCGTACAAGGATTGGTAGATCACGAGTCATCCATGGTAGTTTGGTAGTTAAAGGGTCATCATGAATTTAATAATGATGAGGACAACAAAAAATAATAAATTGCCAGATGAGGGTATTTTGGTAGTTGCAAAGACTCTAATCAAGAGCTGCATGGTCCGTACATGGATTGGTAGTTGGTCATCATGAATTTAATAAACTTGCATTAGAATTCATCTAGATGCAGTAAACACATGTTACAAAGTTCAATGTATGCATTAAACACATTTTATTTCTTTGCAATGTTTGCATCTTATTCTTAGTAGGTTCAATGCATGCATTTATATCTAGGTTCATTCATTATCTTGTTAAATGTGTTCATTGATTAGGTTCATGTCACTTAAACTTCTAGGACTTTAAAAGGCCATTGTTTAGCCTATAAGTATGGATGTAATTTTTCTTTCAAACACAGATTTGATTAATGAATTGAGTTTTACAAGGCTGAGGCCATTGTATTGGAGTTTGGGCTGCGCTCCTTCCTTGCAGAAACCGCCTAACCCTTGCGAGGGTGAAGCACCTCTATCTCTCTTCTTTCCTTTCTTCTTCTTTGCACACTTATCCAAGAAGTATTCTTATTTCCCCACCTAAACCACCACTTTTCCAATTGTAGGCGGCAATACTCTAAGGGTCCTAAAACCGTCCTACATCACAAATGCAGGACGGGATTGAAATTGGGCCAAGTATTTTTTGGGCCAAGTATAATCAAGCACAAAGAAGGGGGCTGTTTTTTGGGTCTGTGAACAGTAGACGTGAATAGTGGAAGAGAAGATAAGGAGAAGGGTATTAAGAAGATAGATCTTGGCCTCACACCTAGGTTACCCAAGGCATCACACCTAAGGCCTCTTTAGCATCACACCAAAGAATGAGATTGCATCACACAATCATAAAAGCTTAAAGCTCTGGTAAATTTTCATTCATTCAATCATTCATATCTTAAACTCTTGAAGTACATCAATTTATAGGCTCCCAATGTGTTTAATACCATAGACTGATCCCTTTCCCTAGATGGCTTTTCCTATTCCCTAGATAGCTGGATAGGATGAATGTGTTTTATATGAATGACTGTACCCGTTCCCTAGAAGGCTGGATAGGATGAATGTGTTATGTGATGGTTGAGTACATTGAATATGTGGTCAAAGCTGCCTAAATGTAAAGTCACAAGGCTCATGCATCCACCAATGGAATCCACATTACCCAAAAACTTGGAATCTTCCAAACCACTGATTGCATTTATCATGGACTGCATCATTCTCCCCTTGTTAGAGAAAACTCGATCTTGAGTTTTGAAATTTTGAAGAATGACTGTCCATAAGCTTTTGAATTTGATCCATATCTTCATGTCAAAATCTGCATATGGAACTTGTATCTTCTTCATAGGTGGAAGAAAAGAAAGCAACAATGTCATTCCATTTTCGAAGTTGAATTTCTCTGGGATGATGAAATCAATTGAAGTTGAAGAAAAATTCTTTAAATCCTCCCAGATGAAAATAGAAGTTGGTGGAATTTTTGATTCTCCAAACCTATTTGAATTGACATAATGAGGCAGTGGAGAACTTGAAGTAAAATATGTTGCATTTTGGTCACTAGGAACATGAACTAGCTCACTAGACATCTCTTTTGGCACTGCATCACACTCCTCGGTTAGTAACTTTAATGCCTCAAAAGACAAATTAGTGTCCTCTAAGCACGTGAGTAATGCAGGACTAGCAACACATGAAACATCACCTTCAATGCTTTTAATTTGAGCCTCTTCAAGAGCAATGATGGAAGAACGTTGGGGTTCTTTTGACTCATCGATATGAACCTTTTCATTCTTGAAAATCTGGTCATGACGTTCGATGTTGGAACAAACGACATTTTGAGTGCAACCTTTCATCACCCTGGGTGCGTGTTTTTGATTCATCAATCAAACCCGTTTTACTCTTCACAATCACATTATTTATCACCTTCCTCTGATTTGGTTGGCATTCCAAAGAATTAAGCGGATCACTGAAACTATCAGGTTGTTCCACAATCTCAAAAAGATTCTCGTCGAGCTGGAACTCAGTTAATCTTCCTCAAAAAGGCCTGTCAGATTGTGTAAACATGATGCTACTCTCTCTCTGATACCAAAATTGGTGTAGGACAGAATTGGAATTGGGTTAAGGATGCTCTGATTGAAGGTAGGCTAAGTAAGATCAAACACAAAGAAAAAAGGGCTGTTTTGGGGCTGTGAACAGTGAGAAGGATAGATCTAGGCCTCACACCTAGGTTACCAAAGGCATCACACCTAAGGCCTCTTTAGCATCACACCGAAGAATGAGATTGCATCACACAATCATAGAAGCTTAAAGCTGTTGTAAATTTTCATTCATTCATATCTCAAAGTCTTGAAGTACATCAATTTATAGGCTCCTAATATGGTTAATTTTCTATTCCCTAGATGGCTTAATAGGATGAATGTGTTCAATACCAAAGACTGTTCCCATTCCCTAGATAGTTTGATCGGATGAATGTGTTGTGTGATGATTGAATACATTGAATAGTCAAAGCTCTCTAAATGAAAAGTCACAAGGCTCATCAAAAGTCACAGCCTTTAGTAGACTTTTATTGGGTCCATTTAGTGGCTAATGAACTACCCCTCCAATCCATAAAGGCCATAACTTCTAACCATATGAAATTACCAAATACCTGTTACCTATTCGTATGGACCAGCATCAAAGCCCTTGAATCTATTTAAAGAACACCTTGGATAATGCAACGAAAAGAAAAATATTACATGATTTTTTTTAATCAAGCAAACAACAGCAATTCAAATCATTATGGGCTTCTTTAGAGGTACAAAACCCATACCGTACTAAAACAAGGAAAGCTCACTAGCCCTATTAAAGGTAAGATGCTATAGTGACTACCAATTAGGTTTCAAAAGAACATTATGGTTGACTTCAATTGGAAATGGCAGATCAAAAGCCATAAAGATTTTAAATTTCCTCAATATGGAAATAGACAACAAAGCTGCCAATATTTTAGGGCACAATGGGGTCTACTGTTTGTGATTCATAGGACCTTTCTGCTGCAATTCTTGGAGCAAAGACTATGGGCCAATTTCTGTTTAAAGCTTGTTATAGACGTTATGGTCAATAAAGCACAGACAACAAAATTAGGTTTGTCGACTACAATGCTGTACAAGAGGAGTATTAACTCTGCTGGTGTCTTTTCACATCAAGGAATCACGAAATAAGTGAAGAGGCTTAAATAGATGAGCCTTCCAATTGTTATGAAGGGCTAGTTTTTTCAATTTTCCTCAAATATTGACGACAAAAAAAAATGCATTGTCAATACAATACTGCCTCCTTGTCCTCCGTACAGATAAGTTTGTTGCAACTGAAGACATCTGTAGTGTTGGGACTTCATTGTGGTCGACACAAGTCCACGACAATGAACTGTGGGACTAACATTTAAGCTTTTGGTCTTCTTATGGTCTAAGGCAACACAAAGGTTGGTCGACCACACTGCAGAGGGTTCAAATTTTCCAATTGCCGGACTCTGCTTTGGTCAACCAGGCTGACACACCTTTGATTTTTTCAAGTCATCTTCGTGTCTTCTTGGTTCATCCTTTATCCATCGGTTTTCTGTGTGCTGATTAAGCTCTTCCATAGCACTTGTCCAAGGTCAATAAAAATCTCCCATAGCACTTCAAGGTCTCAAACCTGTGCGTTCTCCTCATGGTAGTGGACTGGGGTTTACTTAAGGTTTCGCACGAAAGTCAAGGAATTGCCTACCAAGTCTAGTCCAAAATTCTTTCTCATCTTCCAGCATTAAACACTAAAACCATTGCTGCTTTATGATTGCTTTTGTTACTCTAGGGTCCCCATATTACCACCCATCTACCCTCCATAACTGACACTATTCATCTCTAAAACTTGAGCATTTTTGCGTATTTTGTGGGCTCACTGCTTGTGGGATAGTTTTGCCCATGTTTTCCATACATCTCTACTGTCCATGTACATTATTTATTCAGAGTGGGGGAAACTCTCTCATCCGTGAATTTAGAAATCTGTCAAACTTCGCTATGACCCCCTGTGATTTGGGCCATGTGCAGCTTGCCGCCCCCTTATGGTTTGTGGACTAATGTGCACAATTGATTTTTCCATCCAAGTTAACCAGAGGTATAACTATTGCCTATTGTGAGAGTAGGTATGCGTTCTACAATTATTTTTACACAAATAACCCTTAATTTGTTTTTAAAATTAGGAAATTAATATTTTTATTCTTGCTTCCCTTACTCCATTAATGGACACACACCACCTTAGGAACTTTTCTTCTTCCTCCATGGCAGAGAGACAGTTGAGCGGTGGGAAATTGAATCCGGCACTGCAACCTTTCATCAATCATTAGCGCCATAATTAGGTTGTCTTAATTGTCAAAAGATGTTATGTACTGTAATCAATTTGTAAATGACCAACCCCTCTCTTTGTCAAGCTTTTCATGGACATGGAGTGATCCTAACCAAGATTTAAGCGTTCTCCCTCTACTGTATCAATACATGCGTACATACATATTGGAATCTAATTCAATTTAAAAAGTTGTAAAGTAGGCTTTCGAAAGTAATTTTGGACCCAAAGAACGTTTCAGTAATCAAAAGGTAGGGGATTTGTTGTGGTCCAATTACATCGGCGATGGGGTCCATGCTTTGTTATTCTCTCTCTAGATTTGTGAAAATGATGGTTGAGATGGAGATTTATCATAGACATTATATGTTCGTGTACTGTGTATGTAAGGGTATAGACATATATAACTGATGAACATACATGGATCTGTATTTGTTTTTGTATGAATATATAACTGTATGGTTGTGTGTAAAAAGCTCATCAGATAAAAGGAGGAGGAAGAAGGTGTTACGGTCGATATTCCTTGTCGACTCTGAAATATTCGTTTAGCCAAGGGCTTCCAAACACATCGTAAGCTAAGCCGGTGTTGACGAATAACCAACCCGCAATGAATAGGGAAGGCATCGTAATAATATGAATGACTTGTATCGAATTTACTGATTCTGTAACAGAGTAATTTGTGCACTTTGGTCCATAAACCACGGGGAGTGAAGTGCTGATAAATGATCGTAACGGGGCCAATCTGTAAATAGCCCCAACCAAAGGGCGTTTAAGTGAAGCATTGGAGTTTGAAATGGTCATGGAAGTGTGTAGCACTAGCTCCTATATGACAGAAGAAACTGGGGGCGGTTTTTTGGGTGAGTGGGCTAGAATATTTGGTTAATTACAGACTTTCAATTAGAGCAAATAGATTCCAATAAGAGAAGGTGGTTTGGTTAATTGGATCTTTTTCCCTTTCTGGTAAACTATTTTCCCCTGTTTTTGGCGAAAGACATACGAATGGAGGCTGGTGGCGGTGATGGCAGCTGCGGTGAAGGGTGTGGAGGGGCGGACGAGCCATCTTCCGGGGCAGCAACAGGGGCTTGTTCCCCGGGTTCCGGTGATGGTGTGGCAGCGCTCGTCTCTTTACAGATGGTCGTGGATGGCTGTGGTGGCAGCGGCGGCGTAGTTGATGGCAATGGTGGCAGGAGGATGAGGCACCTTTAGGGTTTTCTTGTGCTGTATTTGTTTGTAATTTGGGCATTTTGAGGCCCATAATGTGTGGGCTTCGGCCCAATAGGTGTGGGCTCTGCCCCAAGAGGTGTTTTTGATTGGTTCCTTGCCAATCATGGATTGGGTATCGGACTGGGCAATTATTTTGCTGTCTCCTTGTCCTATTAGTCATTGTACCAATTTCGATGATTAATGAAATCTTTTTTTGCCGGAAAAAAAAAAAAAATCTACATTGAAGGACTATCTTGAAGCATAAATGAGAACAAATACATTACAGCTGGCCTGGTTGCCTAATTATATTTGGTTACCTCCTTTAATATGATTCTTAGCTTTTGAAACCCTTTGGTAGCTTGAGATTATGCGATCAGATGGTATAAAACTTTGGCCAGACATGCTACAGAAAAGGGAATGAACAAGAGAAAAAGAAATGCTACAGCATGAGTGTTCCTCTTTTATTTTCACCTGTTCGCAGTTATCCATTTATTTTTCTGGATGATGGCTATGATTTCTTAGAAGAGTTAATTTAATATACAGATTGCTGCTATGCGTGATGTGTCCGCCACAGAAACTGCAATTATTTATGGCATGGAGCCAGTGTGGGGTGCTGGTTTTGCATGGTTTCTTCTTGGCGAAAGGTGGGGAGTGACTGGATGGATTGGCGCTGCTCTTGTGCTTGGTAAGTTGATTTGATCTTCTGTTTCTGGTTCATTGTGTTATAATTTTTGGGGATGTCACTTCTGGCAACTTCCGGATTCTGACATCTTGACATGCCTTGGTGACATCCCCAAAAATGACTAGTATGCCTTAGTGAGATTTTTTTTTGCCCGGTAGTATGCCTTAGTGACACCCCCAGAGTTTTTTCTCTATCTCTCTCTCTCCACCCATACGTAAATTTTTTGGCCCATGGTGCCCAAGGGTTTTTTCCGGCTTCATTGGGTGCCTTGTATCTTTCTGAGTAAACCATTTGTGTGTCATGCTATATGAATAACTTGGAGATAACGAAAATGCATACTACTGTTGAAGATGCCCTTATTTGGCAAGTACGTGCATAACCGTATCCACATGCACTGATACAAAAACAAGCTTGGAGAAGGTGTAAACCTTGCCTGTATAACAGAGAATGTTAATCGTCCTTAATTCTTTGCCGGAAAGGAGTACAAATGAAATGCTTGCATTGGCTCTCATGATTAGCCTATAAACATGTTTACATGCGTGGCTGCTACCTATGTGTTTGTAAACAAGGTGCGTGTTTTAATTTTTGGGCCACTTATATTGTTTTCCAAATCCAAACCCTGATCAATATAATTTTGATGATGTGAAACTTTAATCCATTCATATGATTGCAAGTTCAAGACTTTTACGGCATTTTATGAGCTTGAAGTTGCGGAAAACTGCTGTACTCTGTACTTTAATCAAGCCGAGAGTATTGATTTGAGCTTGGTTCAGGGGCATAAAAATTCATCACTTACAGCTTAAAAAACTGAAAGGATATTCTCCGATCGAAAGATGTCTTGTGCCTTTATCCATGGATTTGGCTTTCAAGGCGTGTGCATATTGACTGATGATGCTCAATATATATATCCTTTTCCTGTAGGTGGAAGCTTAATGGTGCAGATACTTGGATCATCATCCTCTAGTTCACCTAGCGAAGGTGAAGAGAGGAAAGAAAGCGGTCGCGTATTTGTTTCAGATGAAAAAGGTGGTTTATCCGTGTCTCCAATTGTTGTCAACTCTAGAAAGGATGTACCTGATATATTGAAGAAGTGATGCACATCAATAGCTATGACTCTACTCCATTGGATCATATAAAACTAGGATCTTAGGGGAACCGGAAAAACCCGAATTTGTACAAGGAGTCTTGTAGAACTATTTGCCTTAGGTACTGTATAGATTGCATTACTGAAAAGACAAAGCCTTTCTATGGCTTCTTCGATTTCCTAATAAAGAGAAATAAGACCAACATCGGAGGAGGCACAGACGGTTGTGTTCATAGTAGCTGACTCCGGGAAAATATTATGCGCATGGATGAAGATTATGCCCTGGAATGAAAGACAATTCTGAACCAGCTTAATCCATTTTATACGTCAAATAATTTATACTTGTAGAGTATTAGATTGTCAATGTAATTTCTATATTAACATGTACATAACACTAAAATATGGATTTACATGTTTAGTGATGGAATCTAAAATATCTTTTGTTTATTGTCTTCATCTTGTTATATTGATTCAAGCTCCAAATTCTTACTTCTACGGTAAAGGATGGCTCAAAAGTTGGAGCATTTGTTTCTGAGCTTGTTTTGTACGGTTTCCGATATATGATCATCAGAATATATTGTTCTTGTAATTCTTCTTTTTTTTTTTTTTTGGTAAATATTGTTCTTCTAATTTGATTGCCAAAGACGATTTCACTAACTCTCCAGGGCGGCATCTGGAGTTGTATGACAAGAATGAGTTCCACGAAAGTATCTTACCGGTATGGTACTCTTGCATTGAGAAAATTTTGATTGTCCATGACAGCTATTGAAGCACATCCATGTCACCATCCTGTCTTCTGCGAAAAATCATGCGACTTTGAAGGTGTTTTGCTAAACCAAAGACAGTCCTGGGCTAGCCTTTAATTTATAAATAAAAGCTCCTTTTTATTTTAGGGGATTGAAGCTCCAAATTCTTAATTCTAGGGTCCATTTGCAAGCAGCGTGAATTACATGACGTAAATGGTAAATATGCTCTTTGTGTGGCCCGTGATCCTTGAACTGAGTTCCTCCTCCGTTGGTTCGTGGGTTTCCTAGCTTTCTCGCCCTAACCTGCACAGAGAATGCACGACTAAGACCAGGCTGGGGTTACCCGGCAAGGTCCTCCGGCTAGAGGATGAGAATGTGCAGAGAGCAAAGCCCGAGACTAGGGTTTAGCAGTGTAGAAGCCTGTACCTCTTTAGGATTGTTATCCTTTGGTATTTATAGAGTCTGCTTGACTTGCTCTCCAAGTACAGGCATGTGCCTTGCACAGGTCGAGTGGCATCACCATGACGTCATTGAATGGATCTGGTAACTGTTTTGGTGTGAGCTTGCACCCCCATGTGCGCTCATCCTGATCCTCAGGCGTAACTGCCTCAACGCATGGGATGGCACGCGACATAACGATAAGCCGAGCCTCAACAGATGCCGAGCCTGGGGCAATCTGGCTGGTAGGAACTCAACTGTTTGTCCCAAAGGTGGCCGAGCCTGGTATTCTCCCAGAGCTAGGCGATCTGCGAGGAGTATCCACTGACGGAGCCGCCTGATTTGAAGGTAACCGAACTCTAAGGGTTCTCTCCAAGTGCCGGACATAAGGCAGGCGCGACATGGTTGCGTGGCCTCGATGCAACCGAGTCGCTTCTCTAGAAGGTGGCCGAACCCCGAGGAAGTCTCGTCGGGTTGGCAATCAGGTGGATGCAACGTCGTCCGCTTTCCGAACCTCAGTTGCAGCCGAGCTTGGAGTTTCGTTCGGCAAACATTCTTGATCTCGACCTCGGCCGGAGCCCACTTGGCAGCCGGCTCGGACCGCCAGGTTCGGTCTACTACAATATCCCCTCAATCTCTGCCAACGCCAAGGGCGTGGTGAAGATTGATGATAAGCTTGACCGAATTCCACCGATCGCCGAACATGAACCATTGTTGTTGTAAGTGCAGAAAAATGTAAGAGGCTTTGAACAACACAAGAACGTAACGGCTACTCGTGTCTCCTTGTCGGAACCCTAATACGCCGTCAGAGCTTCAACCTGGAAAACAGACAAAGGGTGAGCGCACCTTTGCCTCTCGTGGCAAAGGCCCTCCGATGCCTAAGTTAGTATCTCGTGCTAGCCAAAAACCCTAATTATCATTAGGAAAATAATTTAATTGCAACTTATTGCGTACCTTTAGCCTCTAGGTTTACCTCATATTTATAGGTTTACGGATGCTTGCTGCCCAAGTATCCATGTTGCCCTAGGTTTCCTATCTCGTACAGGATACCCAGAATGTCTAGGATTCTCGTTCCCTTATCAGTTCATTACCTTAGTCCTTTTAGGACTCTTTTCCTTAGTTGGCCGAACATCCCATTCCCGTTGGGTATCTCTTCTTGATTCTATTTTCTCGGGATCTCATTCCTTTACGGAATTACACTATTCTGGAACCTTCCAGAGTGTTCCTTGCATCTGAGGCTGTTTTCCCCAGAGTTCCCCTCCTGTTCGGCCTTCTCATCTGCCGAACAGACTACTTGGACCAATGACTTCCCATATCGCTGGTCCATATCTCCGACCACCGCATTGCACGGTGACTATCCCTGTGTATTTATACCATGGTCCCACGTACCACCTGTTCGGGTCCTACTTGGTCCTGTTCGGGAATACCTCCATATAATTGCTCCCCAGCTTTACTCGTTATTTCTTTGTATGTGACGAGCAAAGCTCTCAGGACCCGAACAAAGTCATTTTGCTCTTGCACCCTATCTTGTAGAATCGGTGCAACGTTCATCATTAGGCCAGCCAATACGTCTCGTCGTTGGGCTGGGCAGACTTTTTCCGCCCTTACTTTTACACGTGGCATAATTCGTACTACCCACATTAAATGCGAATGGACATCCTTTGGGGAACGGAACGCCCAAACGGCGTTTGGGGTGACGTTTCACATACGCCACCCCACTCATTAGGGTATATTTGGGTTTTCGTCCCATTTTGAACCCCCATTCTCTTTCCAAGTCTCCTCTGCAGAAAGAAGGCTTAAGCACTCCCGCCATTGAAGCTCTCACCTCTGTCTCAAGGTTTCCTCCTTTCTGCAATCTTAGGACCTCTGATCATTATAATCGTAAGTCTCTGCTCCCCATTTCTCTCGTTGATTTAGGGTTTCTTTTATCGCACCTAGGGTTTCTTCGTGCCCATCGCTTTTGTCTGTAAAAAACCCACCTTTCTTAAAAATGGGGAGATTCAGGCGTCACTGCAACACCCCTCAGACCATGGCCACGTTCAGATCTCGCTACGAGATCCCCGATAACGTTGCCACTAGATTAGCCCCAGTGGACGCTGTTCGTGAGAGCCCTGACTACGACACTCTTCACATTCCCGTTGTTGCCGTCGTGGAAGGCGGCGTTAGGTTTCCCCTGGCGCCACTACTTCGCCAGGTTCTAGCGTATTACAGGCTCTCCCCAATGCAAGTCTCTGCCAATTTCTTTAGGGTTGTTATGGGCGTGCACACCCTAAATCAAATGCTAGGCACATCCTTAGGTTTACACGATATCCATCACTTGTACAGCATCTCCCGTACCAAAGACGCCTTAACCTACTATCTAAAGAGTAGGGATTCCAGAAGACGACTTGTGCTCGAGTTGCCTGACTCCGCTCGAGGAGATGATGATGATTTCCTCATCGTCACTGGAAACTTCGAGCCCAGAGACGAGGATGGCCAAGTGATAGGCTTTCATGCCCCTCACAG
>JAOTQK010000024.1:7260687-7285055 GCA_025642025.1 Rhododendron ferrugineum | reverse complement strand
GCAGAATAGAGGTCGCATACCTTCCTTCACAGTATCCACTTCAGAATCTCGGGCCTCACGTATTCCAACATCGCGAATGAGCAATGGGAGGGATCACCTCGTTCAGAAATTCAATCAGCTATATCAGCGTTATATTTCCCACTGTGTTGACGTTTGACCGGACGATCATTGTGGCTTCAGGGCGATAGCCGCGCAACTCTATGGTTCTGAAGATGAATGGGCTCAAGTACGACACGACCTTATTCAAGAGATTGAACAAAATTGGGTCCTGTACGATCAGCTTTTTTCAAAACGTAATTATGTATCCCAGGTGCTACAAAGACTTCGTTGCTTCCAGCCATCGGCACCAGAGGATCATTGGATGGATTCTATATCATTGGGACTTGTCATCGCATCAACGTACAACGTTGTACTGCATACATTCGATATGATTACGACAGTCGATGTCCATGCACTCCCAGAGGCATACTGACGAGGGAGCACGATCCGACAGGGCAGTTCAGCTTATTGAAAGATTAAATGAAATGGATTCCGACAGTCGAGAGTCTATGATGGACAGGTTTCTCGATATGGCGGATCCATCTCGTTGCACAGTTCGACCTCCAGCATACAACACAGAATACAGGGGTCGACCTACAGGCAGAGATAAGCAGAATAGAGGTTGTATACCTTCCTTCACAGTATCCACTTCAAAATCTCGGGCCTCACGTATTCCAACATCGCGAATGAGCAATGGGAGGGATCACCTCGTTCAGATATTCAATCAGCTGTATCAGCGTTATATTTCCCACTGTGTTGACGTTCGACCCGACGATCATTGTGGCTTCAGGGCGATAGCCGCGCAACTCTATGGTTCTGAAGATGAATGGGCTCAAGTACGACAGGACCTTATTCAAGAGATTGAACAAAATTGGGTCCTGTACGATCAGCTTTTTCCAAAACGTAATTATGTATCCCAGGTGCTACAAAGACTTCGTTTCTTCTAGCCATCGGCACCAGAGGATCATTGGATGGATTCTATATCATTAGGACTTGTCATCGCATCAACGTACAACGTTGTACTACATACATTCAATATGATTGCTTCGAGTTGTCTCACTCACTTGCCGTTGAGCTCCCATCCAGTTTCATTCACTGCGCGCACACATATAGCTATTGGCTATGTTAATGGCAATCACTTCGTGCAAGTTTTCCTATACCGTCATTACCCTGTACCACCCATCATCATATGGTGGAGGCCAAATGCATCAAATGAAGCACACGGATGGGCTCATCCTTATGAAGCACGCCTCCAATTGTTGTACGAAGTAATGTAGATAGATCCGCCGAGACGACAACCACAATTTGGCGGAAATATTGACTAAATTTGTGTATTTATTTATGTTCATGTATTGGTTTTATATACTCAATTATAATCAATTGAAGTTTGATTTCAATTTGCATTATTGACTGTTTAGATAAATATAAAGTAAATTTAAGTGGATTCAACATACATAATTTACTTGAAAACTCAAATATAGAAGTTTAAAAAAAATGAAGGACAAAAAAATAAAAACAAAGAGATAATATATTCGCCCCAAAAAAATCATTTAATTTAAACACATTATTTCATATTCAATATTAGACTTGTTTCAAAGGTTTCGTTGAGTAGATTTCAAATATATAAAATTTATTTAAAAAATTACGTGATTTCAACCTCTTCAGACAGTTTATATATTAAAAAATATGGTTAAAAAATTAAGTGTTTCAAATTTCAATCCGTTTGAACCGGTGAGAAGATTTTATTTTTCTGATCATTTTATCCTAAATGGTCATAATTAAATTTTGACTCTAGAGCTCTCGTTGATTAACCCTAAGAGATATTTGATTCTACGACTTTCTTAGGGTTAATCAATGGGAGCCCGATAGTCAAAATTTAATTATGACTATTTAGGATAAAATGATCAGAAAATTAAAATCTTTCCATCGGTTCAAATGGATTGAAATTTGGAACACTTAATTTTTCAACCTCTTTAGACAGTTTAAACTACCACAAAAATATAATTTTTCCGTTTTATATTATTTTACCATCAATATTAGGCTCGTTTGATAGATTTCGTTAAGTAGATTTCAAAAATATAAAATTTATTAAAAAAAATAGGTGAAAAAAAAAGTTATTAGCAGTTACAATTTTATAAAAATATAAAATGAGAGAGAGAGCGCATGTGGATGGAATAAAACGAGAAATACCATGTGCCTGGTGTCAGACCCCCCTGACACGGGGGGCGATTAACATCTCTCCCTAAGCATCCACATTTCAACGCTTTAGATCATGTTTTGGGTCAGATTTTTTCTGCAAAAGTCAGTAAATTATATTTTGACACTTTTTTGCACCCCATTTTAGCATTGAACCCTGCTATGGAAACAGACCATAACTACCACCAGGCACGCGAGGAACAATATTACTCTAGATTTCGCATGAATTATTCGAGCCGTTTAATAAATTGAAAAAAAAAAAAAAACTCAGTGGGACTGTGAAAAATCAACTCAATCCAATGTATAGGTGCACGATTCAATCTTCTATGTTTTCACAAATTTGGAATCGGAATGAAAAAAAAATTGGATCGAACACCTACATATATCGGATCGAGCTTATTTTTCATAGGCCTACTCGTTTTTTTTTTTGTAAATTGTTAAACGGCTCAGATCATTTGTGCCGGACCTAGAGTGGACCCCGCATGGCCATCGGTGGCCATGGTCGGTTTCCTTAGAGTTTCCGTTGAGCATTTTAGGAGGTTCATTAGTGCATCTCTACCCCTTACTCAAATCTTGACTCAAACTCAAAATTGAGTAAAAATCACCCAAAACCCTCCTTCACTCCTTACCCAAACCTATATCAAATTTACTCAAATTTAGACTCAATGTTGGTTAAACTCAAACTCTTACTCAAAATTTTGAAGGCAAATTTCACACCTTTAAATTTACAATATTGTCATTAATGAAGTTTTTATACAAATTTATGCATATTTGTGCTTGAGTTTGAGTTTACCCATTCAAACACACAATACCAAATCAAGTTTTTACCCAAATTTGAGTAAAAATTTGAGTAAGAAGTAGAGATATTCTTAGCCAAAGCTCTCCTCGATGTGAGAGTCGTCTGGGTCTGTGAAGAAGGTGCTAACGCATATTGGAGAAGAGAGAGAGAGAGAGTCTGGAAGCGTGTCCGGTTTTATTATTTGTTTTTACTTTTTCCACTTTAAAGCACACCCTAAATATGTCAAATTGACCTCTTTTTACATTCTTTTAGTACCTAATAACAAACTTCTAAAACATATTTTTGGGCTCCATTTTTAACACTTTTTGTCATATACTGTAATACACAAAATTCTCAAGAGTCAAATGTGGATGCATGCTCTATCTGAAATGAGCTATGTACAAAATGATCCGTGCCATATAGAAAACTTCATATTGTCATTATATTTTTGATGTTAGATTGACTCCTAAATTCGCAGGAACGGTATCAGCTTTTCGCATACTTCTCGATATGAGTAATGTCAAGAATTCTGTCGACTCCGCTGGCTATGAGAAACCTGAGAAAAATTCAACAAACATAAATCGTCAATAAATACGACCTTACTAAGAAACAAAGCTAATGTCTGAATCCAGGAGTGTGGCAGACGAAAAAGAAAAGGGAAATGACAGTTGAGGAAAACAAGTCGGAAGAACCAAAATTTTCCCCCAACTGTTTGGATACTGGAAAGACAATTATGATATACAGTACTAGATATTTGATAGTTTATGGTTTTCGTCTAGCCACAGATAGAATGGAAACTTGTATAGTAATGAAAAAGCAAGTAGCACTGTAGCACTTGTAAGTCCGGGTGAATAGGACTAGAAATTTTAAAATTTATGATTTCAATTTTAACAACTGTAATCACTTCTAGGGTGATCCAATCAAATTCACTATTTAAACAATTATAGTTGTAATCGAAAGAATGAGGACACGAGTATTTATGTGAAAACGGCTTAGGGACAAATATCCCTAAGGAGAAAACCACACCCTAATCTACCAAATTGCTATAGATCAAAAAGTTTACAAGAAAGGAATTACAAAGCTTCATGAGTACTCCAACCCCAATAGCCTCCATGAGTCCAACTCCTCAATTACCGCTCAACCCAACTCTGGATCCATCCACTCAACCCTTAGATAACCAATTACAAGCACACAGTCACAATTTCACACAACCACTCGATAGGGTTAAACTAGGGATGGCAACGAGGGGTGGCATGGGGCGGGTTTTGCCATACCCAAAACCCTGCCCCGAACCCTGATCTGGTGATGCGTGGGTGAACCCTTTCCCACCCTGGTCAGGGGACAAAAGAGGTGTAAACTAAATATCAAAAGGAAGGAATAGTTACATAACAAGTGTTTTGTCTTATTATAATGGAGAATAAATAAGGGTAAGAATGTAATTTTTCATTAAAATAGTGAAAATTTATGGATAAGCATATATATTTTTTAGTATAATAGTGAAAAGGTAAGGGCAAAAACATATATTTTGTGTGGCCCGATGATCCTTGGTCTGAGCTCCTCTTCAAGTGGTTCATGAGTTGCCTAGCCTTCTTGCCCTATCCTGCACAGTGAACGCACGACTAAGACCTGGCTGGGGTTTGTCCGGCAAGGCTCTCCGGCGAGAGGATGAGAATGTATAGAGAGTAAAACAAGAGACTAGGGTTTTAGGGGTGGAGAAGCATGTACGTCTTCAGGCCTGCTTTGCTTGGTATTTATAGAGTCTGTTTGGCTTGCTCTTCAAGTATGGGCATGTGCCTTGCACGGGTTGACTAACGTCATTGTGGCGTCGCCAATAAGATCTGGTAACCGTTTCTGGTGTGAGCTGGCACCCCCATGCGCCCCAATCATTATCCTTTGGCGTAACTGCTTCAGTGCGTGGAGCTGAGCGTGGTGCTGAAGTAGGCCGAGCCCCGTACGTAGCAGAGCTCACAGGCAAAAGACTCAGTGAGGCAGAGAAGGGACAGGGCCTTCTGTTCAAGCCCCAATCTTGGCCGAGTCGATGGGATGCGGTCCTCCGAACTTGATCCGCAGCCAAGCGTGCCCTGCAGCGGTGCTGGGTCTAGTGCCTCCTCAGACTCGGACCGTGCCCGTGGTAATGCGATTCGAGTCATTATGTTCGGCCTATTACAATAGCCCCTAAATTCCTGCCAATGGTGCCTCGTGGTAGGGATTGACGTTTAGCCTGGCCGAACCTGAATAATCGGGGATGAAGTCGTGACTCGGATAGGCCGTCCCTTCGATTGCCCTTCGGGAGTGCTGCAACCGCCAGAGTTGAGCCCCAATGGATGTGTGTCAGGTGTCACCTTCTGCGTTGGTTTGGCAGATGAAAGAACACCTGACATGCGTTAGGGTTTCTGAACAGCTGTCTTATCGTGGTCACGTGTCGTCAGCTGAATGGCCCGTAGTTCGGTGACGCCATTATGGGCGGGAAATTCGAGCCGGCTTCCTTCGCTTATAAATAGGAGCGACGAAAGGAGAGAGAAATGTTACGAACTTTCTCTCTCTAGAACTCCATACCGAGAGCTTCACTGTCGTGCAAACTCCGTCGTTCCCACCAGATGCCATCGATCTAAGGCCCAAATCTACCAGAAAACTTCAGGTGAGCGATCTCCCTATGCTGTTCTTCATTTTTCTCTAGTTTTTGTGCCATTTTATTGGTTTCCCTGTTCGTTTGGGAGATTTTCCGTCTTGAGTGAATAGTAGGATACTTGGGGACGAACAATGGTGTTCATCCCATCTTCAATCCGTTCTTTCGAACCCCAGTTTCGACGCTGGTTGGTTCTAGCCGACCCTGAGTCCAACCTCGAAGTGTTGCCGAAACCCAGACTTGTCCTTTGAGAGATTCCCGAGCCTATAGTTATGGCATTAGGGTGAGCCAATAGGGGTAGCCGAACCTAGTGTGACCCTTGTCTTTTTCCGCCGGCAACAAGGATTTTCATCTGGTTTCTTTTGTTCTGTTGGTTTGAGGATGAAAAGCTGTACTAAATTTCAGTGAAGTACCCATAGCTCGATGCAAACTCACCCAAAATCTAGAAGTAAACTTCGGATCCCTGTCACTAACAATAGACACAGGCGCTCCATGCAATCTAACAATCCCACTAACATATATTTGAGCATACTTATCTGTAGAGTACGTAGTCTTGACAGGTAGGAAATGACCCGTCTTCGTCAATCGATCCACAATAACCCAAATTGAATCAATAAGATTTTATACAAAGTCTATTTTTGGCGTAGAAACGCAACACAATGGGTCGAAGGTTCAATAGCCTCTATTGGTAAAATGGTAAACACAATTCCACCTTAAGATCACATGGAATTTCTGAATAAATACTTCGTTTTGTCAAAAACTCTCAAAAACCTTTGCATGCAAGGTATTTTAAGAAATAAAAACAATACTTTGTTCATTTACTAAAATCTGTCACCCTTTCTTTGAAAAATCATAACTTATTCATGTAAGGATTTTCATCTGGTTTCTTTTGTTCTATTAGGTCTGGGTCACTCGGTAATTGTCATTTCTGCCGACTCCGAAGGCTCGGGAGACGACTCCGCCCACTCACTGATCCGAGAGTGGTTAAATAGGAGTAAGAGCCGGCACCAAAATTCTTCTGTCTCTTCGAACATGTTCGTTGATTCGAACATGTTCTAAGATTCGAACGCCGAGCGCAACTTCGAGTACGGGGGTGATGAGTTCCTTACTGATCCGGAGATCACGTTCACAACATCTACCCCATCCGAGGTTGACCCTCAGAGGGGAGCAGAGGCCGAGTCGAGGTTCCACTCTGGAGCCGATGCCTCGACGTCTGCGCAGTCCAGATGTGATGTCGTACCGGTTGTGGATAAAGAGGTCGCCGATCTCTATGAGAGGGGTCAGGTCTGCCCCCATGCCCATTTCTTTAGCGGCGACCCCGGGGAGTATGAGAGTTTCTGCCGAGAGTACAGTATTCCTGAGGAAGTGGTTGTTAGCTGAGTGGCTAGTGACTAGATTAAGGACAAAGGCGAACATAGGTCCGAGCACATCACCGTCCCTTTGATGGCTATTTGTGAGGCTGGGCTGCGATTCCCTCTTCACCCATTTTTGAGGGAGCTTTTGGCTCAGTTCAGCCTTGTCCCTCACCTGTTTCCCATCAACAGTTTTAGAATTGTCATGATAGTGATCGCGTTGAAGGAGAGCCATGAGATAGAATTCTCCGTCGCCGACCTTTTTGACACTTACATTATGTCCCGGCACGGGCGTACTGAGCGCAAACACCTCTCAATGCGCATAGGCAAGGAGCCCTTGGTGGACGGGCTGCAATAAAAGATTTTAGAGGTTCCTTGACTTTGCCTTTACTTTTATTGTGTCGTGCTTGTTTTTGTTTGATTGCTTCATTTCTGTTGACTATTTCTCCCTTTTTGCAGACCACAGGGCCATCACAAAGAATCTGAACGCCATCTCTTCTGAGAGAAATGTCGACATTTTGAGATCGCAAGTCTGCCGAGACGCGCCGACGCTCCTTGGATATACCCCGTCGTACAAGGGCAAGCTTAAGAGGTGAGAGAAAAAGGTGGGAGATCCGAGCGAGAAAGCGGGACCTTCGCAGAAAGGAGGAAAAAAGAAAGACAAGGAGCCTAGAGTGAGATTTCTGACTTTCAGAAAGCCGGCCGCTTTTTGGTTCAGCAAGAATCAAGAAACAGCGCTCCCAGGCATCGACGTTTCGCTCAGACAATCGTGCCCGAGTTCTCTGAGGAAATGTCGAGGAGGAACACTGTTCGTGTCAATCTGAGGGGGAATACCTCGGCGCCGTCGAGCGGGTCTGATCCGGCCGAGACTCAGGAGAAGAGGCAGAAGACGACGCATGACTTCTTCCCTACCAAGCCTTCGACGCTGCGTCCTGTTGAGAAAGAAAAGCCCGAGGCGTCGGTTGCCGCTGGCTCGGGGACGGTCCTCAAGGCCTTTAATACAGAAAAAATCCTTGCGCCCCCAAAGTTCGCTCCTTCATTTGTCATTGCAAAGGGGAGGGTGGTGTCGACTGCTGATAGCGTGAAGGCCGACCCTAATATTGTCGTCGCCATGCTCCAGTGGCTTGCGCTGCCGAAGGACATGGAGAGAATTCCAAAGGATCTGCAGTCGATCCTTGTCCATGCGAGTGCTTATCTTGTTCAGGTTCGGATATTTGTTTTCCAACCATTTCCTTTGACTTATGCTCTTGAGCCTAGTTCCTTTTGAGTTCCTGAATTCAATGCATCTTCTTTTCCGCAGGCTGGGCAAGCTTTGCTGAATGCCACAAGGAAGGCGACACTTGCATCTGCCGAGAAGTCTCACTCGGAAGGAGGTACGGGTCGAGAAGGAGAAAGTGGAGGCGTTGGAGGAGCAGGTGGGGGTGGCCGAGGCCAGAGTTGGGAAGTTGGAGCAGGAGAAGAACGAAGCTCTGAAGCGGGCTAAATCAGCTGAACGAGAATTAGAGGAGATGAAGAAAGAGGAGAAGAGGAAACTGAAGGTGGCCGACGCCAAAGGCTATCAAGCTGGATTTGACCGAAAAGGCGACGAGTATAGAGGCGAGGAAGCTGGTGAACGAGGAGATTATCCTGAGGGTTCCGATTGCTTATAGGACGGGGTACAAGGATGGGGTTGCCACCGCAGCCGGAGGCTGACATGAACTTGACCAAATTGATTCATGCACCGGTTGTGCCCGAGCTTAATCTACCGTACACAGATGAGGAGTGTGCGCCTCTTCCACCTGAGGAATTTCCAGAGAGCGACGAAGAAGGGTTTGAAGATGACGTCGATTTGGATGCCGAAGATGGGTCTGGGGTAAAGGCTGCAGTTGACGGTGTCGAGGCAGGGGCCGTTGACAATGCTGGAGTCGTGGCTTCCGATGCTAGAGCGGATGCTGCTAAGGATAATCAAAATGCCAAGGTAGCAAATATCGAGCTGGATTGAAGCTGGAGAATCACCCGTAGGTGCCGACTTTAGGGTGGTCGATTACCGTAGTTAACAACCCTTGAATTTCTTTCATCGACTTGTCTTCTTTTTGGGTACTTCAAATTTTTGTTGGACTGGACGGCTCCGAACATTGGGGTTTGTCATGCCAGGATGTAATAGTTTGTGGGAGGGTGGCACCGAATGATTTACCATGACGTTCTTCCCTTCTTAGGATCTTCCACAACGCTTCTAATTTTTCTGTCTTTTGCATGCCCTAACTGACTCTGTACATGGTTTTTGATGTTTATTGCAATGCCTTGGCTTTTCCCATGCCTTAGAAAAATTTTAATCCTATTGCTTGTTTGAGTATTATGATTATTCGTAGCCCCCACTCTGGTTGGGGTTTCGCCAAAAAGCCGAGCCTTGACTAAAGTATAAAAAGTTGTAGAAATTGGATTGGGGCCTCCTATTTTTGCTTAGGAGTCGGCCAAGGTGCCAGTCCTTAGCCAAAGTATTAGCGTTTAAACGAGAATTTGATTGGTGCCCCTTATTTTTGCTTGGGGCTCGGCCAAGGTGCCAGCCCTTGGCCAAAGTATGAAGGACTTAATAGATGTTTGAAGTTTGTGGGTGGTTTACTCACTGAATCGCGAGTATAACTAAACTGTGGCCGACCTTAGTGTCTTGCCAAGCCGAACCATATCCTAAGTCTGAGCCGTAGTGTGGGTTTTAGGTTCGGTGGACCATATGTCTGGGATGCTTCTAGGGCATCATAATGGCCGAAGCGATGGCGTAAGTGCCGTTTATGGGTGTGACCGAAGTCATCGTTTGTGTGTTGGTGGCAGATGCCGATTGAGTCTGGTACTTAGAAAAAATCTAGGGGAGGTAAAAGTAAAGAATTACATAGAGAATGCCAATTGCAGAGCAAGACACTTTGCTTATATTAAAAACAACGATTGGAGTACAAGTGGAAGCACACTCGTCCGAACCAAAGTCAGACTGACATTAAAATAGATAATGGCCGAGGCCGAAAAACATGAAGGTAAACAAGGCTTGAGGCCGAAACTAAGCATAAAGTAAAATAGATAGTGGCCGAAGCCGAGGCATGCTGGCGGTGGTTATGACATGTACGCCTTCCGTAAATTTTGGGCATTCCAAGAGTTGGTGAGGACCTTCCCATTCATGTCTTCCAAAACGTAAGCTCCCTCACCAGCAATCTGAACCACACAGTATGGACCTTCCTAGTTTGGCTTAAATTTTGTCTTTTTGTTGGTTTGCACAACCTTCCTCCATACCAGATCATCAGGCTTGAAGGTCTTGGTTCTCACACTGCAATTGTATCCTTTGGCAACTTCTTGTTGGTATTCCGCAAGCTTCAACCAAGCGTCGTCACGTTTCTCCTCTGCTAGAACTAGCTCTCTTTCCACGGCTTCTTCATTGGTTTGTGGGTCGAAGTGTTCCATTCGCAAAGTGAGGAACCTGGACTCTAAAGGGATCACGGCCTCCATGCCAAAAGCCATGCAAAATGGTGTTTGCCCAGTGGATCGCCGGGGTGTTGAACGATAAGCCCAAAGTACCTTTGGCAGCTCTTCGGCCCACTTGCCTCTTTTTGAATTAAGTTGATGCTTTATCCCAGCACATACTGTCTTGTTGGTTGCCTCAGCTTGTCCATTTCCTTGAGGGTACGAGGGAGTAGAGTTGAAAAAGCGGATCCCAAATTCTTCATAGAGGCTAGTGAAGTAGTAGCCGACAAATTGGGTCCCGTTGTCTGAGACGATGGCATAAGGGACGTCGGACCTTGTAATGATGTCCCGCCAAACGAACCTCCGAACGTCAGCCTCGGTGATTGTAACCAGAGGCTCGGCCTCTATCCACTTAGAGAAATAATCCGTTGCCGTTATGAGGTACTTGAATCCACCTAGTGCAGTCGGCAACTTCCCAACAATGTCGAGCCCCCATTAGGCAAAAGGCCAAGGGCTGGTTATGGGGGAGAGGTTTTGTGCGGGTTGCTTAGGAATGTGAGAGAATAATTGGCACTGTCGGCATTTGCGGACAATTTCTTTGCAATCCTTCTTCATGTTTTTCCAAAAATATCTCTGGCTCATCCCGCATTGGTAGAGGGAACGCCTGCCTGAGTGACAGTCGCAGCTACCGGAGTGGAGCTCGGCTAGAATCACTGGTACTTGCGTTGGGTGGATAACGAGGAGGTAAGGCCCGAAGATGGACTTTCTGTAAAGTTGGCCACTCTCGGAGAGCCAGCAGTAAGCGGCCTTATTCCGGACGCGGTAGGCCTCTTTCTTGTCTGTTGGTAGAGTATCATCTCGGAGAAATGCAACAATCTCGTCCATCCAGCTTGGACCGAGCTCTACGTTGAGTACTTCTTGCTCTGTTTCGAAAGTTGGTCGTTCGATGTTGCCGAAATTGATAGTCCGGAATTCTGAAGCTTGGCATGCCAAGGCGAGGCCAGCGAGTGCGTGGGCGTGGGCATTGTGCTTGCGGTTGATTTGCTCAATCTTGAAGTTCTTGAAGGTTTTGATAAGTTCGGCCGCCGTTGCTTGGTACTTTAGCATTCTTGGGTCCTGAGCTTCGTAGACCCCGAGAACCTGATTGACTATAAGTTGGGAATCGCAGAAGACGGCCAGATCCTCGGCCTTCATTGCAATGGTGGAGCGCAAGCCGGCCAAAAGGGCCTCATATTCGGCTTCATTGTTTGTTGCAGGAAAGTCAATGGTGATAGCGCTTTCGTGGAGGGTTCCACAAGGGGAGACCAGGACGACCCCTGCCCCTGCTCCATTGTTGTTGGAGGCATCATCGACATGGAGGCGCAATATGTCTCCTTGGAACAGGTGCCGAGCTTGGTTGACCGCTTGTTGTTAGGCTAAAGGTTGGGATGGTGTTGGGTCGTTAATGTTGTTTGTGTCTTCCGAAGTCAGCTCAGTGAGAACTTGTCCCTTGATTGCCATCCTCGGTTCGAAACGGATGTCAAAATTTGCGAGCTCAACAGCCCATTTGGACACCCGATTTCAGAGGTCGACTTTCCGAAAAAGGCTCTTGAGGGGATGCTCCGTTAGGATAGTGATAGTATGGGACTGGAAGTACAATAGAAGTTTCCGTGCAGCCGAGACAAGTGCAAGTGCTAATTTCTCGAGAGGGAGGTAGCGCGTCTACGTGGGTTGGAGCGTCTTGCTTGTGATATAGATTGGCTTGCCTTCGGCGCCTTCTCGCCAAACCAACGCTGAACTCACGGCGTGAGACGACACAGCGAGGTATAAATAAAGATTCTCAAATTCCTTCAGCTTGACCAGTAGTGAAGCCGAGCTGAGGTAACTTTTGAGTTCGGCTAACGCCGTGTCGCATTCCGCAGTCCATTCAAAATTGCGTCGGCTTTTTCACTTCAAGGTGTGGAAGAATGCGTGGCACTTGTCCGACGACTTGCTGATGAACCAGTTTAGGGCGGCTGCCATACCTGTCAACCTTTGGACTTCCCGGATTGTCTGTGGTGGTCGTAAGTTTGTAACAACCGTTATCTGGTTGGGGTCGGCTTCAATGCCGCGCTTGGTGACCAGATGTCCGAGGAACTTTCCCGTGCTTATACCGAACGTGCACTTTTCTGCGTTCAAACAGAGTTTATGGAATTTCAAAATCTCAAACACGTCGGCCAATTCCCAAAGATGGTTGTATTCCTTCTGGCTTTTGACGACGAGATCGTCTATGTATGCTTCCGCCGTGTGGCCGATCTGTGCTTGGAGCATTTTGAAAATAGCGCGCGTGAATGTCGCCCGGAGTTTTTGAGCCCAAAGGGCATGACCCTGTACCAGTAGATGCCATACGGGGTTATGAACGCCGTCTTTTCCATGTCATTTGGATCCATTGCGATCTGGTTGTAGCCGCGGTAGGCGTCAAGAAAGCTCAGCCGAGTATGGCCGGCCGTTCCACCAGTTGGTCTATCTTTGGCAGTGGGAACCAATCCTTTGGGCAGGCGTCGTTCAAATTGGTGTAGTCAACGCAAATCCTCCATTTGCCGTTATTTTTCTTCACAACGAGGGTGTTCGACAACCATGTGGGGTACTGCACTTCCTGAATTGCATTGGCTTCTAACAGTTGGTTGACTTCTTCCATAACGGCTTCAGCATGTTCGGGAGCCGAGCGCCTTGCCTTTTGTACTACAGGCTTTGAATCTTTCTTAACGTTGAGGTTATGGCTGATGAAGTTCGGATCGACCCCTGGCATTTCATAGGGGGTCCATGCGAATACTTCGATGTTGCTCTTGAGAAATTGAAACATTTCGTCTCGCTCGGCGTCGCTGAGGGAAAAGCCGAGTAAAAAGAAATGAGATATGTCCTCGTTGATTGGCATAGACACAAGGTCCTCGATGGCTTTGTCCTCAGCTGGTTCGGCCGACGTCTTCAAGTATGGCCAGGTTGGGCACTTTGACCCATTGGACTTGCTTTGCTTTGGTTGAATTATGAACGGCCAAGATGTAGCACTTTTTGGATTCGACTTGATTGCCGCGTAAGTCTTCTTACCTTCCATTTGCGTCGATGAAGCGTACGACCTGGTGATAGGTGGAGGCAACGGCTTGCATGCCGTGGAGCCAGGTTCGGCCAAAGATGGCGTTGTATGGGCTCAGAACGTTGACAATGACAAATTTGACGCTTAACATTTTTGAACTGACGACGACGGGAAGGAAGATGCGGTCGAACAACCAAATGGGGGCTCCATTGAAGCCAATGAGAGGAACTTCCACCAGCTACAAGGCCGACTCTAGGAGATCAAGTTTCTTAAAGAGGTCGTAGTACATGAGCTCTGCCGAGCTACCTTGGTCAACGAGGTCTCGCTTGACGTCATAGATGCCAATCTGGATGGTAACCACAAGAGCGTCGGTGTGTGGGGTTTGCACCGTCTCGAGATCACAATCGGTGAAGGTGATTGTCCATTTTGGTATGTCCTCTGTTCGTGGACACTTGGATCTGGGTCCCACCGAGAGAATCAGTTTGGAAGTGGAAATGCGATCAAGGTCGGCTCGAAGGTTAGTTTCAGACTCTTTCGTGACCGGGCCGTGGATTACGTGGATCACCAAACGTTGCTCATTGGGGTTTGGGTTAGCGGTGGGTGTTTTGGCTCGGTCAATGTACTGGTCAAGTTGGCCTTGAGACGCCAGGTGCTCCAAGAGTGCCTTGTATGGGGCGCAAGCTGTGGTATAGTGGTCGAGCTCGTTGTGGTAGGAACATTTCTTCCGCGGGTTCTGATCTGGCTGGCCTGTGTATGTGCCGAGCTTTCCGATCAGCCACTCAAACTAGGGTTGTCTCATGATCTCTTTGAGGAAAGACCAGATAGGTTCCTTGAATACTGTTGTCTCGGCCACGTAGTCGTGTGCCTTTGGTGGGCACTTCTTTCCGACCTTGATGTTGTTTACGTGCTTCTTCTTGTGGGGTGAGGATGTGTGTTGACAGCTAAGAAGTAACCGTTGACTGTGGAGTAGTTGGGTTGGGAATCCCCTGAGCGGCTTGGTCCGCGTAGAGTTCTTCGAGGCGCATAATCTCTCTACAATTCTCATTAGTTCATCCATGCCATGGGGAGGACGAATTGCCAATTCGCCCAAGATCTTGCTTCTAGATTCCAAGCGTTTTTGAAAGAACGTGCGGCCCAATACTCGTCAATCCCAGGGATTTCATTGGAAAGTTGCCAATAACGTTTGGAGTACTATCTGAGTGTTTCAGTTGGGAGCTTCCTCATTTGGGACAAGGATTCAGGCTCCTTGGCTATCTTGTTGCTGGTGATGAAGCGGGTATTGAATGCCCGTTCAAGGTCGGCCAAGTTTCGTATGGACCCAGCAGGCAATTTGTTGAACCGCTGGAGTCTAAGGGAGCCGAGGCTGGCGGGGAATGCTTTGCCTTTGACTTCGTCCTTCGTGGTACACAACTCGATAGTTTGGCGAAAATGGATTAGGTGCGTGTAAGCTTCGCAAGTATTGGGGTCAAATTTAGTGAACTTCAGCAAGTGGAAGGTGGACTTGGCGGGCGTATTGATTATATGAGGTGTGAAGGGTGAGACTTCGAGATCTGGGTTTGTCGCGGTGTTGGTGCCGAGGTTGTTCCCTCATTTCGGTATCCACTCGGTGAGGTCCGTCAATAGACTTTTCCCTTTCGCGACGGGTCTTTGGGTCATCGTGTTGTCCTTTGACGCAGACGCCCTTACCGTCCCTCCGAACCTTCTTCTCAGCTTCCAAGTTTTCAAGTGGAATTTCTCCGAGACGCTCGAAAACGTGCTGCCTTGTCTCCAGGGAGGCTCGGCTGTGGTGGGAAGCCGTGGTGCAAGAATACTCTGCGCGACCGGTAGAGTAAGTACTTGTGAACGATCCGGCGGTGTCCCTAGATCTGCTCCGCTCTTGGTGGCTTCTTGAGCGATGCGTCGGGGAGGTGGTTGGCTGCCAGTAGAGGATTATTTCCCTTGCGTCGCCCTTCTCTGGTGTGAAGCCAAGATGCTTCACGGAACCGCAGTAGCCCGTTTCAAAGGTTTGCTCCTGTGGTGGTGGTGGAAGGGAGGGGGGGGGGGAGGTGTCGGTGTCTGTCATCGTCGCCTCCGATCTTCAGCAGATCTGGATGTAACTGGTGTAACCTCTTGCATGTGCTGCTTCATTTGAGCCATTTCCGCCCTTAGAGCCACCAAGTTCGTTGTCTCTTTCATCGTCCCGTTTTGTAACAAGCAGATGTAAGCTGTCGTCACATCCTCCTGAGCCAGAGATAGCCCAGAGCTAGCGGGGAGCGAAATGGAGATGTGTCTCTCCGCGAGTTATAGGATTGGATTTCCGTTGGCGTCTTTGGCCCCCGAAATGGTAACGTCTGTCAGTTCTCCGCCCATCGTGGCTGTTTTTTGGGAAGAGGGAAGTGGTTTGAAGGAAGTTCGAGCCGCTTTGAATCAGAAGCGTTTCATGTCGGGTTCACCAATTGTGTGGCCCGATGATCCTTGGACTGAGCTCCTCTTTAAGTGGTTTGTGAGTTGCCTAGCCTTCTTGCCCTATCCTGCACAGTGAACGCATGACTAAGACCTGGCCGGGGTTTACCCGACAAGGCCCTCCAGCAAGAGGGCGAGAGGATGAGAATGTGCAAAGAGTAAAACAAGAGACTAGGGTTTTAGGGGTGAAGAAGCATGTACCTCTTCAGGGCTGCTTTGCTTGGTATTTATAGAGTCTGCTTGGCTTGCTCTCCAAGTATGGGCATGTGCCTTGCACGGGTCGGCTAACGTCATTGTGGCGTCACCAATAAGATCTGGTAACCGTTTCTGGTGTGAGCTAGCACCCTCATGCGCGCCAATCATTATCCTTTGGCGTAACTACTTCAGCGCGTGGAGCAAAGCATGGTGCTAAAGTGGGCCGAGCCCCGTACGTAGCCGAGCTCACAAGCAAAAGACTCAGTGAGGCAAAGAAGGGGACATGGCCTTCTGTTCAAGCCCCGATCTTGGTCGAGCAGATGGGATGGGGTCCTCCAAGCTTGATCCGCAGCCGAGCGTGCCCTGCAGCGGTGCTAGGTCTAGTGCCTCCTCAGACTCTTACCGTGCCCGGGGTAGTGCGATTTGAGTCATTATGTTCGGCCTACTACATATTTATATGTTAAAATATTTCGGGGCAGATTCGGGGCGAGTAGTGGGCTAGGGTAATGTCACCCCGAACCCTACCTGACCCCAATGGGGTTATCCTTATTTTCCCTCAAACTCGGCCCGGTACTCAAAAATTGGTCAAAAACCCGCCCTAATCGGATCGAGGTTGGGTTGGGTTTGTGAAGAGAAGTCCCACATTGCCTAGTTACCAAAGTAAGATGAAGTATATAAGCGTGAGGGCACCCGTTTGGGGTTAAGTTTTACCAAGATCATGTAATATGGTATTAGAGCTAGGTACCAGAGATGGGTACTACTGAGTGGTCTCCACACCCTCCCTCACGGTTATATAATGTCTCTCTGGCGAAGTCCCATACCGCTTGGGTACCAAAGTAATGTGAAGTATATAAGCGTGAGGGCACCCTCAATAGCTAGCGTTTGGGATTGAGTTCTACCCAAGACCGTGTATCATGGTTCAAGGCGGGGCGGGCCAATTGCCATCCCTAGGTGAAACCGCCTTGGGTTTTCCTCTCACTTTTTCTCTGTATGTCAATTTCCCACGCTTACACAAGAATATCACGTACAGATGCATGAGAAAAACTAAACAAGCCACAGCCACCTAAACTAAATTCCCATCCCCTCATTCAAGGACCCAAAAAACAGTTCAGTCCCCTCTGGCTTGACCCTCTCATCACTCTCTGTCCCTTAACCCCAGTATACTCTCACCCCACCATATATATTCAAGCCTATACAACGAACACTCTCAACAATCAAAGATCTAAACTAGTGGATATGGTTGAGAGGTATAAGGCTACTGATTTTCAAGCAGAACTTTCATACCGTTACTTATTTAGAATGATGTCGCAGTTAGATTTTGCATTTATAAGTCACAATGACGAGGGTGTTGGTTTTTGAAATGAAAGAACAAAGTCATATTATTCAGAATGTGGACATATATACCTGTCTGTGAGGACTCTTGTCATGCTTTTACATCCACCCCAAACAGTGGACTGCATATTTACAGCAATGTTTGGGTTGTGAATGCTCTGCCGAATATGCACCCAACCGTGTTGCCCATGTTCTTCATCTGAAACTTTAGCCCTGTAAAAATGCAGTAATGCCAAATGCCTTGAAGATTTATTAACTCTACAACAATGAGCATTGACGCACATACATCATCATTTGCTAAGAAAGAATCAGATTTACATTCCCCTATTGACTTGGGATGAGGAAATGGGTTGGTTTGTGCAGAATCCAAAGGTAAGAGGTTCAGCAAAATTATTCTAAAATAGTCCCTGCCTGCACCCTGCAGCCATTTATAACATTTGGTGGGAAAGAAACACAAGGGTATTCCGGCAAAAACGTGTAGACCCTTCCCATCTCAGTGCCTAAATGCTATTAGAGAATGAAGCCAAGATCTGTCAATAGAGAAACTTGTGGGTTTTGGAATGTTTCCTATTATAATTCGAAATCTGCCCCTTCGTAATATTCTAGGGTTGTGTTTTGTTTTTTCTGACTGGTTTTCTGTTTTCTCACTTAGTTGTTCCAGCTGTGTTTTTTGGTTCTTTGTTTTGATGCCCTATTGAGGGCTCCTTGGTGCAAGCAGGCGTATGCCCTTTCCTAGTGTTGTGTATTGGTTTGGGCATGGAAAGTGCATTTACCCAAAAAAAAAAAAAAAGATTGAGTTGTGCTCTCAATTTCTAAGGGCTTATAAGTGTCAGATGAAAAGCCATTGTTTCGAACATTAAAAGGTGGACAAATGGTTTATTATTCCATTCCTTCATCTCTCAAGGCTAAGCTCAGTGCTTAGGCCGAGAAAGGAACTGCAGGATTCGAGGATTATTCTGGTCCTACAATAACGTGGCTCTGTCATGAAGCAAGCCGGTGCCCACTCTATCCTTCCAGTTTTAAGTGTAATTACCTGATATACCTGGGACGGTGCTTTATATTGTATTGATGTATAGGGTTATCTATCACGCTTACAGAAATCTAGGTGAAGCGCCCAGGCTTAGGCCTATTTTATATGGGATGAGAAGACTACGTTTACTCAAAAGTAGCCCGGACAAAGTCAGGAAGAACCACATCCAGCAACTGTGTATATACATAGATGTAGTTATCACAAACCTGTACATGTGAGCATCAACAGCAGCTGGAGCTTCATTTGAATCTACAAGGCAGCCTTCACTTACCCAACACTCTCCACAGAAGTCTAACTCCCATCCTGGTAGCCTCCCTTCCTACAATTGATTGAATGTACAATGTCATGCTAAAAGAATTAACTGTATATGTCAATAGAATCAGCTTTCTTTTCCAAACAGCAAAAGAAAATTTTATAAATCTTTAAAAAAAATATTTGCAAAGAGATTAAAGAAAGAAAGGGAGAAAAACGCACTATAGACCCAAGGAAAATCCATCCCAACTATGTTAACACCCACACGGAAGCAAATCATACGCCGTCCCACTCACCAAAACAAGGTTGGCAAGGGGCCAACCAAACATACCAATACTGATTGTTAGCCTAACAGTATAATAAAAGACCTTATAACATACAACTGAAACAAACCGAAAATAAGAAATGAGTAATCAGATTTGGATATGGCTTCAACTCTCCTTGATTCTCCGCAGATTATGGATCAGATCAGATACTAACAATGAGTAAATTCGGAACTCAATTTTGCACATGATGCAAGCTTGAATTTGATACTCTCATTCCATATTCTGAAAGATAAGAACATTGCTTACTTCCCCAAACCGGCCAAATAATGGCTATAGGCATAGCAAACTAAGACCATCTTACAAGTGAATAGCTCTCTAATTGACCCTGGTGAGACCCAAACCAGCCCTACCACTACATTATAGCTGACTATTAGCATTTAACTAATTTATAGTGAATAGTACCACTGTTACCAACAAGCCTCTAAAACTAAACACCACCAAAACAAGATATAATTGGAAAATGGGAAGGCCATTTGTTTGTCTTCCGTGGATTATTCTTTTTTTATGCTACAGACTACAGTCCATTATTTAACTTGAGCTTACAGACTTTTAGAGTGGATTTAAGAATCAAAACATCAAAAGCTGCCAAAGAAGAGAAAATTATTATTCATAGATACCTCAATGTAGTTCCTAAATTCTTCAATAGCCTCAATAGCTTTTGCCTTTGCTTCTCTTGGCTCAGAGAGGACGTTCATCCGTAGCTCTACCGATTCCAATGGTTCCTCAAGATCTTTGATCAAGCTACCAATGCCTTCATCTGATCCTTCGAGCTTCATGCGCACCATTTCAATTATGATTTTCACCACCATATAAGCACCTATAAACAAATATAACCAAGCATATTTGGATAAGGAGAATGATATTTGCTTAAAAAGAACTCAAATAATAACCAAGCATACTGTTACAGAAAAGTGATGAAATACAATGTAATTAAGAAATGGGCAAATTGAGTAGGAGGACATACTATAAGGATTTTTGCTATAATAAGGACATAAATATTTTCCCGTAAAGTCTACAGGACATTCTGCCCAGAATTTACAAAATACCCCTTCCAAGGTTGACCGGCGTTGGCCGTTGAAAGTCCCTAAAACCCTAGGGTACCCTATGAAAGTGCCTAAAACCTTAGGGAACCCTATATATGAAAGTGCCTAAAACCCTAGGGTACACTATGAAAGTGCTTAAACCGCTAAAATCCTATAATAGGAAAGTGCACTCTAAAACCCTATGAAAGTGCCTAAAACCTTAGGGTACCCTATATATGAAGTGCCTAAAACCCTTGAGGTACCCTATGAAAGTGTCTAAACCGCTAAAATCCTATAATAGGAAAGTGCACCCTAAAACCCTATGAAAGTGCCTAAAACCCTAGGGTACCCTATAAAAGTGCCTAAAACTCTAGGGTACCCTACGAAAGTGCAACAAGATCGAAAAACATGAAAAAAGACATATTTTGTATTAGCCAAACAAAGCCCTTTTGATGTTTCATCTTTGCATTAATAAAAATACCATTATCGATTAAAAAAAAAAAAAAACAAGGCCCTTGTCTCATTTAAGGCAATTTAAATGAAAAAAAAAACTTTTTCTGTCATAGCCAAACAAAGCTCCTATGGGATTATTTCATTTGGACTTTAGACTAATATGCAGTTAAGAACTTAACAGAGATCATTGTAAACTATTAAAGACCTCTACAACAAGCATATTTTCTAACAAAATCAAATAGTTTCATAAAAATTTAAGAGTAATGATTTTTGCATTCCACTTGAATACCCTAACTTTTTGACATTTAGCAATTTGAAATTGGATAAAAGTTCCTTGGAGCATCTCCAGCTCTTCACAAAGAATGTTACCTTACTCCTACAAGGGAGTCTTATCAATATCGGATACCAATACTCCTTCAATAGTTATGGATCCATACATCAGAAGAAGTACACAATATAAAAAATTCATAAGTACACCATCAATAAAGTGTTTACGCAAATTTATACTTCCATTCGAATATAATAGTGTGGTTCATACCTAAATGAAAGTTTTTACTCAAAATTTTCAGATTTGAGTAAAAGTATGATTATAGAGATGCTCTAACACGAAGTGTGGATTGATTAAGAAACACAAAGAAAATAAAAAACACAAAGTGTGGATTCTAAAAAGAGAATTTATTATGCATGGTTCTCTACAAGTAAACAAAAAAACAGAGTACTTGCAGTTATTATCAAATAAAGTAATGTGAAAATCACTTCCAAAAAATGAGTAGATGTAGCAGAGCACTAACCATCATCCAAGAAATGATTCTCCTTCAAAGCCCCATGGCCAGACGTCTCCATCATCAGATGAGTCTCAACACCATCCCTATCAAGCTGAACCCCCTTATCAATCACATTCCGATACCCAACCCGATATAAGCAATGCATTCCCCCTCTCTCCGTAATAAACCGCGTTAACGCCATACTAGTCCTCGCATCGGTCACGATCGTCGTCCCGGGGTGTTCTCTAAGAACAATTGCAGACATCAGAGCGATGAGCTTGTCGCCGTTGATAGGGTTGCCGTATTTGTCGACAACGCCGCTACGGTCGACATCCGTGTCGAAGACGATCCCAAGGTCCGCGGAGTTGGATAGGACTGCGGATCTGGTTAGGGACATGGCGGTTTTGTCTTCTGGATTTGGGATGTGGTTTGGGAACATTCCATCTGGGTTGAGGTGGAGAGAGCCGAAGGTGTCTGCTCCGAGTTTGTCTAGCACGTCCCATGTGAAGAAGCCTCCGGATCCGTTCCCGGCATTCACAATTATCTGCAATTTCATGTGGGGTCTTGTCTTCACACTAGAGATAAAAGCACTTCGAAACCAAAATTTGTTGCAAATATGGATTCCAATAAATCCATCTTGATTTCTCCTCAAGATGTAATTTCTAAAGTAAGGTTCATATGTGCAAATAGTGAGTTAGAAATTCGGTTTTTTTTTCCCGCGTTCAACAAATGTCCAAAACCTAATCAAATCAACCTCCTGTTTCAAGGATGTGAGAAATTGTATTCGAAAGAGGGAAAGACTCTCCTTGTGATTTTTGGGGTTAAAACAGAGAAAATGTGAATGAACAATCCGGTTGTTAACACGTTTCTCAAACACTTAAAAGCCCCTTTGGATGGAGTGATTTTCAAGAGAAAAATAAAGAAAGGATTTTGGTTTCTAGCCAAATCACTCATTTGAATTGACTATTTTGGTAAGAAATGGAGAAAAAAGTACAGAAATAAAATGTTTTGATTGGCTTCTCCCCTTTCTCACCCAATCTCATAAAAAATGGTGAGATTTTGTGAGAAATAGCTCTCCTTTCTTATCTCACCATTTTCTCACCATTCAAAGGGCTGTTATGAGGCAACTAAAAATGGGAGTATGCTTAAAATTGCGAGAGAAATAGATGTCCACAGTAGGATACTCGACAAATTAGCTGTGAGAATTTGTTCTCCAAGAGTCCACATTTCACCATGCTTAGTTAAAACCCATTACATTTTGCAAAGAACAAACTTGGAAGACCTATCGCAGTGAGTCAATAACAAATCTATGAAAAACAGGGAAATCCAAACCATCTCCACAGCCCAAGAGGGAAGCGGTTTTGAAATAGAGAAGCGAATGGGAAAAACGAATATAGGGTCTAAGAAATCAAGCTCAATCATTTACTATTAGTATCCTTTGCTTCAACCAACCAAGACAGTGAACCAGACCAAAATTCTTCTGTTGTCTTTTTAAGCCAATCATCAAACCAAATGCACCTTACAGCTATTGGTTTTTCAATGTCAGAAAATGGCTCGTAAATTTTTCTGCGGTTTGCATGCTCAAAAGAAAGATGATATAGCTCAGAGTACTTCTGCAAGTCTATAATTTCCTTTCCTTGTTCTTGTCTTTCCCCTCTATACTAACAGACCCAACAAAAAAACAACTAGAAATATAAATGAGAGACGGTCTTAATCGTTCAAGTCCATTTGTATGATGCATTTTTACAAACATATTGAATGCAATCTATCAATAGTAAATACTCTATGCAAATGTAACGTTACTTCAAAAGCCTCAGTCCCTAGTTTATGACTTTGTTGGGGTTTCTCCCCTTTGCCTATGGGCGGCATCTTGGGTTCACTATCGCTCATGACTTGGTATAGAGCCATACCAGAATGTCTCTGTAGTCGTAGCTTTGTAGTTGGCATTCCTCTATGAGGAGTCAAGCAAATGAAGGGAGGCTCAAGAAGGACCTTTGGAAGTCTCGACCCTCTTTATCTATGATGATGTATAGGAGTGCAATTTTGTTCGAGAGATGCTACCTACACTACCATCCATCCACTACATCATCCATTACATTTTTTGTAGAGTTCATCCCGGGTCCCAAAAAAATATAGAAAAATGTCCATAAATTTTAGAATAATATTTTATGTGGCCCTGTGAAAAATCAGCTCCAACGGATATCGGTAAGTATTATTTCTTGATTTGTAAAGAAAAAACTGCTCAACTGCACAGTTTCGCCTCTAGACCCGCTATGAATCAAGAAATAATATTTACCGATATTTGTTGAAGCTGATTTTTTACAGGGCCCCATAATATATTATTTTAAAATTTATGAACATTTTTCTGTATTTTTTTGGGACCCGGGGTGGGCCCTACAAAACATGTAGTGGATGGTGTAGTGGTTGGATGTAGTGTACCTAGACTTATTGATTTTGTTCACTCTCCTTAAAAGAGAGTGAACATTACCCTTTTTCCTATTAGTTGAAATGGTGTGAGTCCCACCACAAAGTGATATCATGCTTACCAAAAAGTGTATGGGAAGCATGACATCACTTTGTGGTGGGATCTATACCATTTCAACCAATAGGAAGGATGGTAATGTTCATCCTCCTCTGATGTAAAGGGAATTGAGGTGCCTTGTGCCTGTCTTGCTTCGGTAGTTCCTTCTTAAGAAGATGATGGTAACGAGGATGCTTGGACTGAAGTTGGAGTTTTAAAGTACTTTCCATAGATAATAATGTAATTTTCTGGGATATCTACACACCTTGCACAGATATCAATGCTGCACACTAACCAATGCCCACTGGACTAATATTAGCATTTTCCAACAAAAAATGATGGAAAGTGCGATCCAATTTTATATGTTAAGGATTTTTTTATTTACAAAGCAAAATGAGTGCTTTATTGGATGTGTTATTAAGGTGTATTAAAAATACACAAAAAAAAGAAAGAAAGAAAGAAAGACAAAGGAAATGACAGAAAGACCCAATTTAATACACAAAAAAAAGAAAGAAAGAAAGAAAGACAAAGGAAATGACAGAAAGACCCAATAACAACACCACCCCTC
>JAOTQK010000024.1:7229263-7239908 GCA_025642025.1 Rhododendron ferrugineum | reverse complement strand
GCCATAAATCAACATGGGAACCATTACCAATAATCCATTTAATCCCTTTTTTCAGAAGGGGAATAGTTTTAGTGATGTTTTTCCAAATGAAGGAGGCATTTTTTTTTACGAGGCCAGGCAAACAGAGAATATTTTTGGAGATATTTATCCTTGAGAAGTTTAATCCACAGATTATCCTCATTTTTATAGAGTTTCCATCCTAATTTAGCAAGAAGGGCTAGATTTTGATTTCTTGCTTTCCTGAGCCCTATACGACCATTACCCTTACTCCTATAAACTTTGATCCAGTAAAGAAGATGAATTTTTTTTTCTTGTTTTCAGAATCTCCCCAAAGGAAGAACAATCAACATTAAGAAAGCAAACAAATATTAGCCTTTTCCTTTTGACCGAATAAAACTACTAAACAACAAAACTTGCTCGAATTAACTCCCAATAGTAAATTTTGAACAAAGCACCAAAAAGAAAATGGAACTTTCTTTACTGGAATACAAAGGCATTGAGAGAGTGCAAGCTGTGCAACCAACGAGAGTGGCGACCGAAACCGCTAATCTCTACTTATGTTGAAGCAGAAGGCTCGTCAACAGACCCCAGCATATGACGCTCGGCGGCGATTGTGTGCTTTCTGTGTTGGAGCTCAAGACATTGAGTTCGGACCGTTATCGGCCACGATAGGGTCTGACGGCGGGCTCGTTACGTATGCGAGACAGGTCGAGTGCAAGGATCGTCGGCGGGGAGGTCTGTATAGCGGGGAAAGGGCGGAGGAGCGGCTGCGGGGAGTGAGGAGAGAAGAGGGGGTAGTGGAGGAGAGAGAGAGGAGGTGGTGAGTGTGGGGTTTGGGGAGTGTGGAGCGAGGGGGAGGAGAGAAAGAGCGACAGGGTGAGTTGGAGAAGCCATAGAATTGAGAGAGAGAGAGAGAGAGAGAGAGGCGGGAGGGAGGGAGGAGGGGCAAAAGATTAGGGCTCAAAGTTTCTCATGATTTTCAGTCAAAAGGTAACCGAGAGTAGGAGGTAAATGAGGGAGAAGGGGAGTTTTTTTATCAATGGCTAAGATTAAACCCTTAGCATCCAATGGCTCGGAAATAATGGAAGTATGATGCTCCCAAATCGCCTGGAAGCATCATAGCCGGACGCCTCTCCCCTTCCCTCTGCAACCAACCTTGTCCATTGTGAATGGTGGAAATCTCCAGCAATCGTTTCCAAATCTCCCCCTTTACCTCGAGGGGGATCTCTCCTTTCTCCTTTGGATCTTGCAGGGAAGGCTGGTACTACCGCTGCCTCGGCCTCGACCCTTAAACCCTCCACCCCACAAAACCTTACATACCCCAAACCAAAAAAAAAAACCCAACCCCCCGCCTCTCTCTCTCTCTAAAACAAACCCAGGCCGAAACCCATCTCTCTCTACCTGACATTTACTCACGTTGGTTGATAATTTTCGTTGATTTTGGTTTGAACCACCTATGATGTTGATGTACAAGCAGAAGAAAACCGGGAAGGGCCGTGGCGGAAACCGGCTGTTGATTAGTGTCACCTTCCCTGGAAGCACTGGACCCATCCGGTTCGTAGTTGGTGAGGAGCAGCTTGTTGTTGGTGTTATTCAAACCGCCCTCAAATACTATGCTCGAGAGGGCCGGTTACCGGTTCTTGGTTCGGATCTCAATGGTTTCGTCCTCTACTGCGCCCCTGCTGGAACTTAAGGTCGTATTGTAATTCCTTCCATGCCTGTCTAATTTCTTGTTGCAGTTACTACAGCAAATTCTGTGAATTTCCTCCATACCCACGAATTATCAGTTTTTAGAGCATTCATAATGGGTGTGTTATATTTGTGTGTCAAAATGTTTGTTAAGATATGTGTTAAAAATAAAAAAAGAGCCGGACTATTGGGAACCACAAATTTCCTAAACGTAGCCCGGTTATACTATGATACACACTTGTATATAATATGATACACAAGCTATGTTCAGGAAATTTGTGGTTCCCAATAGTCCGGCCCTAAAAAAAATGGGTCATACAAGTGTGTGTTAGACATTGTTAACTTAGGAGTGTGTTAGTATATATATGAGTACCTCAATGGGTTAGTTAGGAGTGTGTTATTTTTTGATATTAACTCTTTAAAATAATGTCAAAACAACGGCTAAACAAAAGAGAGTGCAGATTAAACATTGCGGCCACTTGCAAGGACAGAACCAGGATTTTACCCTAGCAGTGGCGAAATAAATACTAAAAAAACTTAGTGGTAGCGAGACTATATAAGTTGGGCATAATTTTTTTACATATAATAATTGCATTTTCTAAAATTCTTGTCGTGGCGATCGCCGCCACTAGACCTCCCCTGGTCCCATCCTTGGCCACTTGTAAATCACGACTGGAAGATTGATGAGGAGGGATTTGAGATGATTCAGAAGGAAAATGGTGGCATGGAACAAAGTTACAAGATGAGTTTAGTTCATATGGCTGGGAATCAAAGAGGTCGAAATTATTCAGGTGAGTGGGATCCATTGATGGAAGGGATGGATTTTTTTTGCTCGGTAGCTTCTTTGCCAAACTTGACACATATGCTAACACACTACTAGATTTAACACATTCTAATACACAAGCATTGTGGCACAAAAAATATACTTTTATTTTGTAAGTCTTAACACATAATTAATACACTAGTTACTAAACCCATTGCGGATGCTCTTAGCTTGGGTCTTCGTTGAATGTTTGCAGCTACCATTGCATTTCCGTGAATATTTTGCATTTTCTATCTTTAACTTGCTCTTCTTTTGAATTTTTTGCATTTACTATTTGCAAGGAATTTCCGTGATACCTGTAGATGTTTGAACTTTCTTTATAAGTTTGGAAGTTTATTTATAAGATAAGAGTGGTTGTAGCACTTACAGAGGGATTTCATTACAGAAAAGAAAAGAGCTACGACCACTTAAACCAAGACACAAGCTTCAAACTCAATTAGCATGTATGCAAAGCTGATTAAAAATAAAATTCAGAGATAGTAAGAGTCAAGACATGGGTACTAATGTGACTACACAGCAGGCTGCCTGTGCTGTGAGGTGCTGCGGCACCGTTTTGTGAGATTCGCGGAGAGCCCCACCTCTCGCCCTTGCGCTCTGTTTGGAATTCAATTAGTACCACTGAAGCTTTTGTTCAAGCCAAAGGACCAAATCATTTTTCGACTCGGTAAGACCGTAACACCAAATGAGTACAAAGTTCAAAACAAATGGAATTCACGAATCCCATTGGATGATTGGGGTTTTTTTTTTTTTGTAAAGGTTACTGAAATGTCCTAGTTTAATTGGCATTGAAGATACATGATTTTTTTCTCAGTAGAAATCAGTAATGTTAATTGTAATTATTGAGGTTTGAACCCGATCATAAGTATGGGAGGAGATGGTGTCTACCACTGGGTCACCACTACAATTGCCTTTGAAGATCCTTGTTGCATTTTGGAAATGGGACGCACATTGTGAAATAATCATTTCTGTAAAATAATTTAAGGGAAGTCTCAGACACTTAATTATTTTAAAGAGAGTGTATATTTACATTTTGCAATGAAATTTTCTTACTTCTTTACCAGAATATTTGGGATTAGTTATTTTTCGACAAGAAAAATAAAAAAAAGTATAAAAATATGGACCAAAGTTAGAAAAAAAATTAGACTAACAAAAATAAGGTAGGTTAAACTCCATTTAAAAAAGTGTTATTTCTCTATTTTATATAAGCTTTTCATCATATTTTTTAACTCTTTAAATTGATGGTTTCAAACCAAATGATTAATTGTAAAAATTATTGCGAATTTCATAAAGGAAATAAAAGAACACTTCGAGTAATTTTAGACAAACCCACCCTAATTTGAGTGTATTCCATTCATTGGTGTTTCCCAATCAAAACAAAGTTGTCTTATTTTTGCTTGAATAAGGCTTGAGTGGTCCTTATTCCTTCCCCAAAATAGTACAAGGGCCTCCTTGAATGGCACAAAATTGTGCCGAAGCACCTTAGAGGCAAAGCCAATGAACCCCCAATATGTAGTAAATTCCACTCCAAATGGGTACCCAAAACGATGGAAAGAACCAAACATGAAATCCACAATGTTTTCGAAGCAAGAAAATCCTAGAGGGTTGCTAAAGCTCCATATTAGAGGAAAACACTCCACAAAAGGAGGAGAAAAACAAAACAACAAATGGAAAACAACCCCCTTTATTCGGTCTTCGGCTCATTGCCATGGAAAGTCATTGTATGCCGCTTTGCCGTCTAAACTGATTCCAAAGCCTCCGGAGCTAAACATCTTCACCTATGTCAGTTGTCTAGGATGCCGGATATAACCATTAGGTGTGGGAAAGTGAAGAGGTATGGAGATGGGCGGTTTGAAGGCGAAGAGGTAGGGGAAGGGGTGGACGCGGTGGAGCCCCCAACCCCAAAATATTTTTGAGCAACCTGAGAGAGAGAGAGAGAGAGAGAGAGAGAGAGAGAGAGAGAATTCAATTGACTATATTAAATTCATCATATTTTCGCTCTTTATTTGGGTCTTTTACGCAAAATTTAGTCCTTGGGAGACAATTGGATTGATTGATTGATTGAGAGAGAGAGAGAGAGAGGTTTGATTCAATATATAAACACCCCGATTGGTTGAGCTTTTAGAAAGTTATTTTTGAGAGTTGAGTGGTAATAAGTGGAGAGAGATAGAGAGAGAAATTTATTGAAAATTGTGTCGAGAGTAAAAGTTACTCTCAAAATGTTCAACCAAACAAGTGAAAATTTTTAAGCTTATCGCTCTTTAATTGGGTCGTTTACTCAAAATTTTGCAGGTCTGAGCCCTTGGGAGACAATTGGATCAAGTGGGGTTAGGTATTTCATGCTATGCAAGAATCCCCAGGCGAATGACGCCACCACTAATGATGGAAAACAGAAAATTTCGCAAAAGGGGAATGGCAGTTGGATGGCATGGCTCAACTTCAAGATATCCAGCCATTGAAACCACCTTTTCTGGTACTACGGTATAATTATGTTACAGGGAGGCGTGTCAAAAAGGAGATGGGGCGACAAGATCGCGACAACTCTTCTTTAAACCTGTTTAGTCTGAGAATACTTAGGAATAAAGGCAATGACAATTGGTTGATTCACACAGAATATCCAAAAGTTGGCATAAAAGAGAACACTTTATAATTTCATTAATCATCAAAAACTGAATAGTTCTAAAACTTACAACTCAATTTATAGTAGGAGAAACCCTACACACTATGAAATAAAGAAAAAGGAAACTAAATAAAGTAAATTGAAAAGTAAATAATGTAGAACACTTATTTCTATAATTGCAAGACTCCTAATAAAATAACTAAAATAAAAATAAGGAAACCTTAATATTCTTATTTTTTAAAATAATATGATCTTTTGATTCTGCATCAGTTTTAGTGTTTGGTGTTTTAATTTGGACCACATTTCAATTTTGGTTTGACTTGTAGTGTTAAAAAGCGGTAGGTGTGATGAATAAGTCATGACTCATGAGTGTTTTCTTACCTTTGCAATAAATAGAGAAGTATGGTTGCTGGGTTTATTTATTTGAAGTGTTTTTGGCCCTTCTATTTTGTTCTTGGAATGTTTTCTTTGTATTCTGGAGAATTTGTTGTCAATTTACTGGTGTTACCGCTTGGTTGCATGGATCCTACAAAATGTATAAAGTACCCGTGTTGGACTCTCCACACTGGATAAAGTACCCGTTTTGGACTCTCGACACTGGATAAGGGTATGGGATCCAGGACACGGGAATGCTGCCGAGCACCCCTCTGCCAAGCAAGGTGCCGAGTGGCATCCGGCCGTTCTTCATCTCGGCACGGATGGCTCAGATTGAATCTGAACGCATATAAATCAGAGCCATCGATTGCTCGGCAAATATTTGAGCCGTCGATTGTCGAGATTAACGGCCAGATTGGGTGCTCGGCACCGCTGCCAAGCACCCCCGCTAGCATCTCCCAATCGTGGAATCTGTGTTGAACATGTTCAGTTGGACATCAACCTAGTTTTTCTGACTCAAACCTGGCACTCGGATAAGGGTATGGGATCCGTGTCGAACATGTTTAGTCGAACATCCTTACTAGATGTGCATCGAATTTTTATAATGTGCATGGAAAGGTGTAAGACAATTAGTAAACACCATTTAAGCTAGAATTTAAAAATTATGCAGCAAGGATTTTAGATATTCCAGGTGTACTGTATCCTAGAAACAATACTTTGATGAATCCGATACTCAAAGACAAATAGCCGCACCGGCAACTGTAGTTGAGTCCATGTGACATGGGTTGTTCTTAAAATTTGCAAGGGCATAAGGCCACTAGTCCAACATTTAAAACTTTGATGCCTAACCTTGAGTTTCTGGGTTTGGAACCAAGAGCCGCCACAGTGGGCATAATTAAGTCTACAGATCTACCCTCCCAGTCCATCTCAGTGCATGAAATCTAAACTGGGTGTAGTTGTTTTACTTGATGAGCTTTGATAGATTATTGATGAACTATTGGTTGAAGCTTTCAGTTATACTTAGGTTGGTTAGTCATTTGTTTAGGTTAGTGTGGATGGACATAATATATTGTTAGTACATAATGTGTTAACAAGTTTTTTTTATTTTTTTTGGACGGATGTGTTTACAAGTTGGGTTCGAGTAGTATTGAGGCCAGTCTGATCCTTGATCACATGGTGAAGAATGCGCAACGCCACAACCATCTCTGTTTGGCATGGCCAAATTCTTTGATTTCTTGACCGATTTTATGGTAATTAATCTCCTCAGGATATATAGTATGTTGAATTCATGGAACGGCATTGTATGAAACAACCTTACCTTCTTTCTATCTTACTTTCCGTTTTACTAACCTACCAGCCCACCTTAAGACCAAGACTATCTCTTCTTTACCCATTAATTTCTCATTTGGCAGAATTGCAGTTAGAACAACTCTTCTCTTAGAAGAAGCAGCACAAGATTGTAATAATCTTTTTTTTCTCTTCATTGTTAGTCTGATGTAACTACGGGTTGCTTTATTCACAACAAGTTCTGGTAGTTGAGTAAGGTCTCTAAGCTTAGCAGATAGTGAGTTTTCTCTTGAAATTTTCAAAAGATATCATCTACTCCATTTTCTATGCACTGTAGAGCTCTAAATCTTTCAAATGTGAAACTTATTTGGCGTTTCTGTTTTGACCCTCATTAGTTGTTCATTTCGATTGATGAGTAAGTTGTTGATCGCTCAACCTTAAACAACAATGCTCGTGGCACGCACTAACATTAGGTGGGCCCATTTATGTGAGTGTGTGTGGAAAGTGTGCCACCAGAGTTTTAGCTGAGTGTTTGTACTCATCAGTGCTTTCTTAAAATAGGAGTACGATCATTCTTAATATGTGAATGTGTTTGGAATGGCTTGGTTTTTTAGCTCTCGGTCTATCCCATGGCTGCTATAAGCCTCTCTCATATCATTCTTACGCTTACTCTCGATCATTCTTATGCTTTTGACATCAGTTCAGTTCTGTAAAAAGAAATTGTCCTTCCTTTTACCGCACCCTAGAATAGTTCTGGATTTGGCCCGGAAAAGGTTTGAAGGAAGGGAAGCACAGAACATACCTTATTCCAGATGAATACATTTGGAAAGGAGAAATATATGATCTGTATTTCACAACCAAAAAGTAAAGTAGGCAGAAAAAGGGTTGTCCGGTACTTCTATTTGCGGATTGAAAGGCAGAGACTGTATATTTCTAATACCCGCTTCACAAAAGCTAAAATATTTCAAACCTTATTGCCAATGAAAGTATGTTTGGTCGTTAAGTTCAAAGCTCCAAAATTAATCGAGATGTGCAAGTCAATACGATCATTTGGTCACAGAAAAACGAAACCGGTCATATAGTAGGCCTCTCAATAATTAGTTGTATATAGACTCTGAATAAATCGAGGATGTCAACGTCTAGCCAATATTTTAAGTAGGGCGTGGCATGTCTTCCAAAGATTATAATCAATTATTGTATAAACGCACACACAAACACTTTAATTGATGGGGAACAGATTCTTATTATATTGAAAAATCATCAAACCGTGATTCAATGAGCCTCCAGTAATACTTCTCTCACAAGTCAATTCCCATGACACTAGACGATTATAATATGCAATCGGATTGATTATCCTGACTTTGAACTCATCTGTGCTTAACAAAATAAAAAACAAATATAATAAAGGGTTAACAAATGCTTTCCATTTGTATACGCCCAATCAACCTAAGATTTATTTCGGGTGGTTGGTGGATGTGCTCTCCACATAATTGTTCAAGGTTCGACTCTTTGGGGCTGGTCGGAAGAAAGTAATTATTTTTTTGTCAATTCTCTATTCTTGCCGTGGATGAGATTAGTTATAAGGTGTGTGTAAGCTAGCCACAGCCGGCCCAGGCACAAGGCCCACAAGGCCTGGGCCTTGGGCATCCCCAAGATGCTCAATTTTGGAGGCACTCTAATTTTTTTTAGTATTTGGGTTGGGTAGAACTCTTTTTAGGAAATACTCAGTCCAAATTTCAGAAGCAAGGCCTAGTCTCTTGAGTATTGATACTGAGGCAATAGGACTTTCTACTTATAAAAGATTTTTTGCCTTCATTGTTTCCTTCAATTAGCGATGTGGAACTATAGGTGGGAGGCTTTGTTTGCAACTTGTTTGTCCCACATCGATAGAGCAAAGGCTCAATTGGCAAAGTGGATTTAATACTATAGTTTTGGCTTTCTCTGCCTTCTTTTTTTTCCCTGTAAAAATTGTCAAGCGTTTAGGGCACCATTCTTAGAAAAGGCCTTGGACACCCAAATACCTTGGGCCAGCCTTGAAGCTAGCTCTGTAACAACTCCGATTTTTAGTAAATAAAAATCTCGTTTTAAAATTTGAAAACTCTTTATTTACTTTAAAAATTCATTTTTAATCTTAATAATCCGTCATAATTAGATTTGAGACTTATAAAATTATATCTTTTTGCACCGGACAATGTAGTCTTTTTCTAAAAACAAGTATGCTTGTAGAAGCACTTGTATATTTTTCTAGTTAATGAAATAAAATCTTAAAATTATATTTTTTGGCTAGAAATCCTACTTGGCAAGTAGAATTAGCTTCCAACCAATTAGTTAGCGAAACCTAAATATCATTCAGCTTAGTTACATTTTCCTAACCCTTATGAACCATTGGACCATAGGAAGTAATCATGATGCTTCCAAAAGTAATATCCTTAGGTTTGCCATGCATGCAAACCTAAGGATTATAGCCTTAAACCTAATTACCCACCAAAGTTATTTTCCTAGATTTTTCCTTAGGTATATATATAAGTATATATACATAATAAGACTACCATAATCATGACTATAGACATATATAGACTTTCTAGGAAAGTTTTAACCATTGTATATTGTCTTGCATGTCATTGAAAGTCTTACCTTTAATTATTACCCTTCCTATAGAATTAGCAAGACTACTTAGACCTAAGTATACATAGTTAAATATATAATAGCCTACCATAATCATACCTATATATACATAGATATACTTTCTAGGAAAAATCTTACCCATTTGACAATGCCTTGCACTTGAAAGCCTTACACTCATCATTACTCTTTCCTAGACTTATTAGGGCTACTTGGTACCTAAACTCACACATGTATATAGATATATATATATATACACACACACACACACACTCATGATACAGAGAGAGTGAGTGAGTGAGTGAGTGAGGTGTGTGCATGTGTTTGTACACTCCCACAAGCTACCTTTTTAGCCTCAAGCCTAATTACTAATTTACAACCCATTTTAGACTACTTTAAACTTGAAATCTAGCCTTAATCATCCTAGAAATTGACTTACAACCTAGACCTAGGATTGACTAAACATGGAAGGCTACTTCTTTTAGCATCATTAGACTTGTAAGACTTGCAAACTAGGTTATAATCACCTAGGATTTACTTACAAGCCTTAGAAAATCCCCATGATCACCTAGCCTTGCACCTACCAATGGATTGACAAGTGAGGGAAAGATTTGGCATGCTTAAAAGTGTGATTGGACAAAACAATGAGAGGAAGTGAGAGAGAGGGGTGGCCGGCCATGAGAGGGAGAGGGAGAGCCCAACATTTTGCTATAAATAGCACCTTATTCTTGCCATTCAACTCACACCTTCAACCCTTTCAACTTCTCTCTCTAGAATTCTTGAGTTTGTTCTTTGTTCTTAGTGTTCTTGAGTTCTTCAAGAAACTCATCCAAGGCCGCCACTAAACCACCAGTCGACCACTCTTTCGATCCAAAAAGTTTAGTAGTTTAGTCAAGAACTAGTTTCGAGAGAAACCTTTTCTCTTTCGAAACTACCGTAAGCTTACCGTAGGAGGTCATTCCGTTCGATAGCCGACGTACTTACTTTTCTGTAGCCGCACCTACCGCCAAGAAGAGCGGTAGAATGTCCTTACTCTCTAACTCTAAATATAAGTAGATTTTCCTTATACGCTATCTCAAAGTATAAAAGTAAAAATGTAGAATATTCTTATCCCCTATCTCTAAGTATAAATAGAAATGTGTATATTGTTTGTATTGTTTGAAATGCATGAGAACTTGAAAAGTGTTTTACTAAAGGCTTGAAAAGAAATATGACTATATTGAATAACTCGA
>JAOTQK010000024.1:7201931-7217670 GCA_025642025.1 Rhododendron ferrugineum | reverse complement strand
TTAATTAGATAATCCCATGGGAAAATCTAGGAAATGAATTAACTAATATATCTTAGTACTAGTCTTATTATCCAATGTATATCCATTTCCTTTGTAGTTATTAACCAATGGGTAATAATTCTCCTAACTTTTATGGACCAATGGATAAAGATTTTCCTAGCATTTATCGACCAATGGGTAAAGATCAAAGTTGACTTTGGTCAAAGGGTTTATTTAGGGTTTAAGGGTTCAAATGTTTCAAGAAGGTCAAAGGTTCATTTAGGTTTTTCCAATGAATTGGTTAGAAGCTAACTAGGCTTGCTAAGTAGGATTTTCAGCCAAGAAACATAACCTTAAGGCTTACTAGCACACTTATCCTTAGAAACTGATTGTATTGACTGGCGTGACAAAATTTAATTTTATAAATCTTGAATTTAGTAACGACGGATTTTTGGATATTAAAAGGGATTTTAAATGAAATCCAAGTACTTAAAATAAAATTCAAATTTTTAACGAAATTTTTATTTATCAAAAATCCGGGTCGTTACAGGGTTAGCGTGTTGAAAAACCTAGTCGCTACCGGTAGCCCATTTAGGGCCCTACTGATAGCCAGACATTAGAACTGAAATTTTTTATTTTGCTACTGGTAGCCCATTTAAGGCTCTGCTAGTAGCACCGAAAAACTTTACGGTGTGGAATGTAAGGTCATGGTTCGCATGAATTGGATTTAGATTTATTGTGATTTTTGTTACTTGTTGTGTGATAAATTTATCATCTTTGTGATAAGATCATCATATTTTTTTAATAAATTTATCATATTCGATTATGTAACGACCCGATCTAACTGACCTGCTAACTCTTAGCCTAACCACGTGACTCAAAAAGTTAACCACAAATTAATAGTAGCTGGTTGGCGTCCTCATATAAACCATTCACAACTCCCACATCCTTCCGATGTGGGACTATTGCCCAAAATGGGTTATCACAGATTATGGTATACTAAAAATTTTCATGATAAGATGTTGTAGATTTTGAAAGACATGGTGTCACTGGTTTTTTCCCAAACATTGAATTTGGATTTTTGTGATTGTTGAAACACAATAGTCATGATAGGTTTCCGAAAATATTTCATGGAAATACATGGGATATTAGATTATGTGGTTGTGCTATTCATTTAAAATTTTATGGAAGATTTGCAGAAGTATGTCATGAAGCTTAGCAAATAAAGAAGAAGTATGTCATGAAAATAAATGGTATATTTGAAAGCAATGTTTATGTTTTATAGAAAATTTATGGTATACGATAAATTTATCATATTCGTAAATTGGTAGGTAAAGTAATAGTAAACGAAAGGTAATAAATGGAGAGAGAGAGAGAGAGAGAGAGAGAGAGAGAGAGAGAGAGAGAGTTGGGTTAGGAAAATATGTTCTTTTAGTGAATAAGAATATTGTTGGGTTTTATTCAAATTTCAGAATGGGAACATAATAATTTAAACTAACTAAGATGAGGACTTAAATTACCTCTAAGGTTCAGAACACTAATAGTTAAGTTCCCAATTTTATAATCCAATTCATCCGAATTACGTCTATGGAACCAGTAGTTTATGCTATATTTTATGTCTTCAGACCAAAAGCCAAAATGCCACTTGTTTTCACTAAAAATATCATTTAGTCTATTTAGATAAGGAAAATGAGTTGTTTTGAATAGTGTTTTTTTTTTTTTTTATACTAAATACCAAAGTTCTTAAAATACCGTTTAGTCATTACCGTGAACTCACCCAAGTAGTAAGGAGTTGGGGTGTTTTTGTCAATTTATCCATGAGAATTAAGGGTATTTATGGCTACCAATATTAGAAAGGGCAAAATAGGAATTCAAAAAAATACTGTTGCTTTCAGCACTTTCCGTTAGTCAATGGATGGTCAACTGACGGAAGGGGGCATCTGATATGAAAAAGTGTACCAGAAGGTAGGTAAATGTAAGTTTTGGAAAAAGTATGGGATGGCAGTGCTTTTGGGTTCGGTGGATCTAACATTATCATTAAAAGACAATCAGACAACATAAGAGTGTCTTGCCGCTAAGAAAGGGGAAAGGAGACTAGAGGAAATAGACTGGCAGCTTTTTAACGAACTCAAACTTATGTTTTCACTAGATTTGTTATATTGACTGATATTTCTAATTTGACAAGTATCAATTGTAATTTACCCATAATGACGTATACGTACTAAATAACATCATGTTTTAACGTCGTACGTCTTCGCGTTTCAGAAGCAGAAGACAAGTCCACCTGATGACCTTTCAAAAAAAAAAAAAAAAAGAGGAAAAGTCCAACTGAAGTCTAGAACATATAGAGAGAGGGAGAGAGAGAGGGAGAGAGAGAGAACACGCTCTGTTTCTTGAACATAGAGAGAGAGAGAGAGAGAGAGAGAGAGAGAACACGCTCTGTTAACATAGAGAGAGAGAGAGAGAGAGGGGGAGAGAGAGACCCAGCACCATCTTCTTCCCACGCACAGAAATATTAACAAGACGCAACTCAATCTCAGCTATCTCCCGAGGCTCCTAAAACCTGAAACTTTCATAACCCTCCCCTTCATGGGTTTGTAAATCACAATGACTAAATCAGGCACCTTCATTCGATACCTTCTCAAGCCTTTCAAATCTAAGAAAGGTATTGCTTTCTCTCTCTCTCTCTCTCTCTATCTACTTATAAATACAGATATGTCTTTCAGTCTTTGATTGTTGTGTCTGTCATAGTTTTATGTGATGCTCTGTTTTTGTGCTTTGGAATTTGATGAATCAGATAGAAGTGACGACTTAGAGAAGATCGCCGCACAAGAACAGAGGCAATTCCCATTCGAAACCCTAGCTTCCGCTACCAAAAACTTCCACCCCGATCACAAGCTCGGCGAAGGCGGATTTGGACCTGTATTCAAGGTAATCACTTCAAAATTGAGTTAATTTTAGGCCTACATATTGGTACGGAGTAGTGTATCTGTATATGTTTGTGAAATTTTTAGAACACTTGTGAATGTTAAATCCTATCTTGTTGGATATTAAAATTGGATCTTAATATAACGTTGGGAGTACTCCCCACTTTCCGGCTTAACCTATTTTAAGTGGGTCAGAACTCATTCAATCTATATTGGGCTTAAAGTGATGCGGCGTGGACTCTGCAGTAACTCCCCCAACGAATTGGGTTTTTGGATATGTAGGGGAAATTAGAGGATGGTAGGGAGATTGCGGTAAAGAAGCTGTCGCAGAGCTCGAGACAGGGGAAGAAAGAGTTCACGAACGAGGCGAAGTTGTTGGCACGTGTGCAGCACCGCAACGTTGTGAATTTGTTGGGGTATTGTGCACACGGTGCGGAGAAGCTGCTCGTATATGAGTATGTTGCTAATGAGAGCTTGGACAAGCTTCTCTTCAGTAAGTCCTCTTCTCCTTTGATCCTTTTAAATATGGAGATTTTGAACATTCTTTGTATCTCATTGGAGCTGAAATTGGGACACTAAAACTAAATTTAAAACCATTAGAGTTGCAATTGGTGACTACTATTTTGATTTTCCGCCATCTTAGTTAGGTGCCAAGCTTCAACATTAGGCCTACTTGTCTATTGAGTGAATGAGTACTAGGTGGAGGCCAAAGATCCTTTGTTCCCGTAATACTTGCCCCATGTTTCTAATGCACTCAGAAGTCGGAACTAGAGGATATGGTGTGAATCTCAAAACCCACGAATCTCGAGACCATAGTTGTCAAAGGCGTGCACCTAGGCGCGAGGCGAGGTGCACCCCCATCGCCTTGTATGACCCCTAGGCGAGGCGACTTGAATAAGGCGCAGACTAGGTGACGAGGCGCGCTTCTCTCAAAATCAATCCCAGCCCTAGGATTATGTTGTCTTGGTTAAATTTTTACCTTTGGCCATCGAACAAAAACGAAACAAAAGGGAAAATCGACTAGTCCTTAGTCGATCTACAGCCGATCTTCTTCATTCCTCTCATCGATCTCTCTCATCTGCATTGATCAGTAGTCTAACTTGGAGAACTTCAGTCGATCTATCGTCTCTCCTCTGTGCCTCATCTCCTCTCATCTCTCTTAGTTGTCTCTCCTCTCATCCCTCTCAGTCATCTCTTCTCATCAATAGCCGACAACACATAGTCAAGGTATTTTGACTATTCTCCCCTCTCTTCCCTCTCTCTACATACGTATATATCTCTATCCATATTTTTGTGTCTATAAACTACATATACAATTATACACAACACACAGTCAATATATGAATAGGACAAGGATTTTTTTTTTCCAAGTTTTTAAAACGAGCTTTATGCCTTTATTTTCAGAAATAGCTTTATATGTAAAACAAGTTCGAAGTCTAATTAAGTACTTGCTTTTATTTTATTTTCAAATGTTCGATGCTTGTCTTTTGTTGATTTGGACACTTTAGTTCTTCTCTATTCGAGATCGGTGACTATTTGACATTTGATGGATGTTTTTATGCATCTTTTGGATGGTAAACTCATTGGCTTAGTGCTTATTATTTGAAATATTAGTGTATGCTATTTTTCTTATTTTTTTTCCGCATAGGTGTGCCTTGCTTAAAAAAGGCGCACAGCTCGCCTTGCGTCTCTCAGTTCGGGCCCGACAGGACTTTGTGCCTTTGTGCGCCTTTCGCCCTTGACAACTATGCTCGAGACAATCAGTGTGGTTATGACTGTATAATGTCTGGACGAGGGGATAGGGATTTGAGGATGAAAGATCTTATGTCAGTACGTTGTAGGTGGATGTGAGGAGGTTAATGTTTCCAAATTGTGGGCATCTTGAATATTCAAGAATTAAGATATTCTGGTGAAGCATGTTGGGTACATATCATGGAATTAAGGGGGTTACACATCAGCTAAATGCTACTCAATTCCAAAGGCTACATCTCAGCTAAATGCCAACTGCTGAACAAGGAAGGAGAACCTTCCAAACAATCACCTACATGCTGAACCAAAAATTCTAGATGGGGTTGCCAAAGGGATAATGATTTTCACACTTCCTTTTTTTTTTTTTTTGGTCGTTTAGTAGGAAAAACACACACAAAAATTTCACAAATAGACAAAAAGAGGAGTGCCATTAACAAAAAAGGGAGTGTGAAAATCATTTTCCTTGCCAAAGGCTACATTATCATGAAATTAAGGGGGGTTAGCTCACAGAAGAGAATTGAGAACTTCTGATACGAACATCAAAATAAATCTTCTCTAAGAGCGAGGAAGGGCGTCTTTGAATGCCTTGGAAGACTCTATAGTTCCTTTCTTCCATATATAATAAACCATTGCAGCCCAAGCAAGCTTCCTAACTATGCTGCTGAAGGATTTACCTCTTAATTTCCCAATAAGCCAAGGGACCTAACACTCAGCTATGCAGATCCTTAGAAACACCACATATTTAGCGTACTTGCTTCCATGCATTCCTGGAATAGTTTCAGGCAAAGAAGATGTGAGAACTGAGAAGTAGTTTCCATTTCTTGTTGACAAAGAGAGCAGGTTGTTGACGAGGACTCGAGGAGGGAAGTTCATCCTTAGTTCTCAACTTCTTTTTAATAGGCATCCAAATAATGTCTTGGAGTATATTTGGGAAACCAAAGCAACTTATGCCAATGCGCAATTAGGCAATGAGTTCTATTGGCATCCCATGTAGTTGCAGCTGTATAAGTAGAGGAAGGAGAGTCCACAAGACTTTGTCAGCCATAGAGCAATTAGGAGCAATGGATGGCTATAGAGAAGGGGGGAAAGGCCACATTATGTAAAGTCAGGGATACCTTTGCCGAAAGAGAAACAAAAAAGCGAGAAACGGGAAAACAAAATTTTGAATTTTAGTCTTTTTTAACCCGTTCATTATTTAGGACCATTGTCATGCATAATTATCTTGTTCTGCATGCTTTTTGCTTTGGAGTTCCCTTTATGTATAACTAAATATGTTGGTGCATTACTACCAATTGTAATTTGGGTTGAGTCCATATGGTACTAGTTAAAGGTCACTATTTCATTATCGACGAGTGCTTTTCCTTTTGTTCTCATTTTCCCTAAACTTTCGGTTACTTGTCTGATAATTTTGGTTGTAATGTGGCATCAAATCATGGACCAGGGGCGAAGCCAGGAATTTTGGGGTCAAAAATTAGATTCATATGCAATATTTTTTCTACGCACAAGTCCAAAAATGACTAAAGTAGGAGGTTAATTATAAGATCGATATGCCCTATCAACTCTCAAAAAGAAGAAAACGCTTGAAATTTCTATGCATTTAAAACAAGTTGGGGCAATTTAGAAATTTTTTGTGGGTCAAAAAAGCAAAATTTTTGTTTGGTGTCTTGTTAAACTGGAAAGAGCAGTAATTTTTGTTTCTTACTGCCAGTGCTATTTTGCTCACTGTTTGGTAGTTTTAGGGTCTTCTTCGATTTGGAGTGAAGGACCAAGGAGTCCAAGATGTTAATCTGAGTGGGTGAGGCCAAGCACCTTTTGGTTCTTCAGTTGGCTGTGCCTAGTTTTGTAACTCTTGTGTGTGCATGTATATTTTTGTATTCTTGGTTTGGTGTTCATAGTCCTCATCATTCACTCTCCAGCCTTGTCAAAAAAATCATTCACTCTCCAGCCTTGAATAACTGCTGAAATTGGGTGGCACAATCTTGGCCTGACAGTTTTGATTAGCTTTACACCTCATATATCTGAACAGTGCTTTGTTACGTATCTAACGAGTGCTTTTTCATTTTGGACTACAGTTGGTGAGTGGAATAGTCCATGGCTTTAAGACAGCCTTAGTTTATATGTATGTCATAGCATCCAATGTTTTTTCAGTTCATGATCAATTACAACTTCCTTGTGATTGCAATTAACACTCAAAATTGATATCATTAGAGTCACTGGATGCAGATGATGTTCTTAATTGGCTCTATAACTAGGTTGGAATGGATTGAAAAGAGATGACTGATAGTTATAGTGATGCTAATTTTGATGGTATTGATTCAGAGTCTAGTAGACCAGATGTGCTGCTGGATTGGAAGCGGAGGTATGACATTATTCTTGGCATTTCTCGGGCCTTGCTTTACCTTCACGAAGACTCGCATAGCGTAATCATCCACCGTGATATCAAGGCCGGCAATATCCTACTAGATGACAAATGGGTTCCGAAAATCGCTGATTTTGGCATGGCTCGCCTCTTCCCTGAAGATCAAACGCATGTCAATACCCGTGTAGCTGGTACAAAGTATGTTTTCAAGCATCTTAGTTTTCTTACTTAATTTCGACTGTAATTTAAGCTGTTTGAATTTAATATCATATCTAATAGACGTGTGCACAATGACACAGTGGGTATATGGCTCCTGAGTACGTCATGCATGGGCAACTATCTGTGAAGGCAGATGTATTTAGCTTTGGGGTTGTGATTTTGGAGCTAATAAGTGGTCAGAAGAACTCGACTTTCAACCTGAGTTCAGACGGTCAAAATCTACTGGAATGGGTAAGTACTCAATCCATCTTCTTTTGCGTACTTTATTTACACTGATAATTTCTTGTGTTGTCGTTCTAAGTGGAAACCACCTTATCACTGAAAAATGTTGTTGTCCACTTGCCGTTTTATTTGGACAGCAATAAAATCTACTGTGAAGTTTTGGCAGTTTTATTTTACACCATACATTAATATATAATTACATATTGTTAATTATTGTGACTTGTTACTACTATTTCTTGATATTTCGTAGCAGCCTTTCTATGACCAGTGGTTGATTAATACTTGTAGGCGGAGAAAGGTCTCCGTCATTTTGAGCTGGCCTTTTACCTGTGCTTTTTTCTATGTGATTGACCACCCTCCTATCTTCGTTTGATTAAAATTTTCCAAAAAAAATTTGTCAAAACAAAAATAAATAAATCTTTGTTCGCATTGTTCTTTTTGAGCAAAAGGATATCCACGAATTTGAAGAATTTAAATTCCGTGTTTTCTTGAAGTGAGTTATTTTCCAAGAAGATTTTGAGTTATCTAGGAAGTGTTTCAGGAAATTGTTTCCGAAACAACTATCAAAGAGACCAAATTTCGAGTTTGTGAGGGTGACCTACTTGGTAGAATTGGTTGAAGGAATCTGATGCAAATAAAATCAGGAAAATTGAAGGCAGTTTTTAATGTTTCAGAAAGAAGTGTATTGAAAAAGCAAGTACTCTATACTCCTTGTTGAATCTTGATTTGACTCAACAAGGTCTATGTGGGCCTAGTTCCAGTCTGTGGGTTTGTTTACATCATCAAGTTGATTGTTTGCATCATCCAAGCCATTGTTTATATCCTTGAAGCCAGAGGGGGGGGTTATAAATCAACGCGTGACTTTAATTAAGTGTTGACTTTTCTCAATTTAGCATTCTCAAAAAGTCAAATTCGGAGCAGTTGATCAAACTTGAACTGGTCAAAATTCATAGAAGTCCAAATTATTTTAAGAAAGCCTGGAAAATTCGGATTCAAATTCTGGGTAAATGGCACCTTAATATATATATTTTTCTCGAATTTGGTCCAAAAGGTGGTTATAACTTTAAAACTTACCTCGCAAGAATAATAAAATGGGTAACGAAATTCATAGGTGATGTCGGAAACTTTGGAAGTTCATGATGTAGACAAGTTCTCACAGAATTAAAATTAAATGTTGCTTTTTGAAAACCATGTTCAATTCACAACTATCACTGTGGATGCAGGCATATAAGCACTACAAGAAGGGGAAGAGCTTGGAGGTTATGGACCCTAGACTGGCTTCATCCGCTGTCCCCGATCAAGTAGCAATGTGCCTGCAGATAGGGTTACTTTGCACCCAATTGGATCCACAGATACGGCCCACCATGCGGCGCGTGGTGGTAATGCTATCAAAGAAGCCTGGAAGCCTAGAAGAACCGACAAGGCCGGGGTACCCCGGTGCCAGGCACAGAAGATCGAGTAGGCCCGCCACGTCATCATCCTTGACCGGAACTTCCAGCGAATCCAGTTCCCAAGCGTTCGGTTCTACCACTAATAACAACAGTGCGAGTGCCACGGCAAGTACGAGTACATCCTATTTGAGAAGCCCTCGGTTGGACCCTCACGGGAAACGCCCAATGCAATGATAGGGCTGTATTTATATAGGAGATTTTGATAATTTTTTGATGGTGGCCGTCTTTGCAGTAATAAGATTGCTCCATTGTGGTCAGATACATTGAAAGTGTCTTTAAGCGTAAGGGGTACAAAGGCTACGTGCATTTGGCCCTCCCCAGGCGCTATTAAGTTTTGTTTTTTTCGTTACTTCATGTATAGCAGTTTTGTAATGCTTTTTGGTAGGTGTGTAAATTTTTGTAGAGCAATATGATTAGAGACGAATGACAAATTGTGGTTAGGGTACTATTTTTGGAAGGCGAAAGTACATAAACACCCCCTCAACTATCACTTTTTCTCACGAAGACTCCCTCACATTTAAAAGCGTCCATACAGATCCCCTCAACTAATCTCCGTTACCCAAGTGACACCCTTCCGTCTCTAAACCGTTTGTGATGAACCCTCTCATTCATAAATTGGACAAAAATACCCTTATTGCTTTACATACATACACCCCCTCCAACCCTTCTCTTTCTTCCATCTACAAAATGCCTCCAATCAAAACCTAAAATCAGCAAACAGATCTGAAACTTTGGTTCATCTATATAAGAATATATATAATAAGGGCCGGTTCCGCCCACACAATTTAAATAAATAAAAAAAATATTCCATCTCAACCATTAAAATCAATGGTTGGATTAAAACTTAAAAGGTCTGTATTCTCCTCCCCTCTCTCAATCACAAGTAATCTCTCTCTCTCCATCTAAGTTATTCTCTCTCTATACCCTAACCGACTAACCACTGGTTCCGGTGACCTTTTTTTCTCTCTCCTCCAATACATACTCTCTCTCTTTAAAGAAAAGTTTAAAAAATAGAGATGGGAAAAGCAACGCAACAACTGCCATCGACTACCACCACCATTCTCCTCGACTTCTCTTCTTCCACACCTCTCTCCTTTCCCTCGTCTTCTTCTCTTCTCATTTCTTATCAGCAAAAGAACCACTGCGGCACTTGCTGCCGTCGCGCCACGGTTTTCGAGCTATTTTTTATGATTATATACAGAATGTTCTATTTAAAATGATTGATGTAAGGAAAAAAGAAATTGTATAAAACGAAAAAAATGATTAGAACAACGACTGATAGAATATGGATATAATATAAATGTTAGGAGGTCTATGTGGAATAAAGTGATAGTTGAGAGGGTGTTTATGTACTTTCGCCTTATAAAAAAGGGTATCTTAGTCATTTCCTCCATTCCGTTAACGGAGTTAGCATTTTTTTCGTTTTCAGTAGTTAAGGGGGTCTGTATCGGCGCTTTTAAATGTGAAGGGATCTCCTTGAAAAAAAGTGATAGTTAAAGAGGGGTTTATGTACTTTCGCCTTCTTGAAATATTATACTCAATAAAGGACCTTCAATGAGTTACCATCTAAATGCAAATCCAGTGTTTTTGTCTTTTTTTTTTCTTTTTAGAATTTTTTTTGAATGGCCTTTTCTTTTCTAGAATGAATACACTCTTATTTCAATTTGTTATATTCCTGAAATATGAGTTTGGCATCAAGAGTCTCTAAAGGACCTTTAATTAGTTCACTCATTTACTTTGGAGCAGCATCTGAGACACCTTTTTTTTATTCAAAGAGTCAACTTACAGTGCTGTTCAAAAATTCCCAAAATAAAAGAGTGACCTTAGAGCATCTCCAGCCTTTACCCAAATTTTTACCTAAATTTGGGTAAAAACCCATTTTGAGTCAGGCTCACTCCAATGGCAAAATGATCATTTATCCAAATATATATATATATATATATATATGTTTTTTTATGCTTTCAAGACTATTTCCCTCCATTTTTATTTCCCCCAACGATTTCGACCAAAAGGGTAGCACACATCTCTCCTCAACGACGCGGTTCTTATTCCGCAACCAACTTCAGGATTCTTCCAAATAGAATAGGGAGAGATCGTCGAGACTTCAGCATTCAGATATCCAAGAAGAGAGAGAGAGAGAGAGAGAGAGAGATAGAGAGTTAGTTAGTTAGTTAGTTAGTTATATGTATCCAAGCTTGGGAAAGCCATGGCATCATAGACGTCATGCTCTCAGAATGACATGGAAGGAGGCGTTGAAAAGAGAAAAGAGCCGTTGGAATATTGGGAAAAAAAATGGGGAGAGACTTTTGTCTCAAATTTGGGGAAAGAAATGGGTAAGGGTTTGGGTCAAAGATTGGAGAGAGTTTTTTGTGATTTTTGCCCAAATTTAAAATTTGGATATTAAAATAGGTCAAGGTTGAAGATGCTCTTACAGCCTCAAAACAATGAAAAAAATGCAAAGGCCTAATACAAGATCAAATACAAATGGCAAAACGTAGATAGCCTCCCTATGGTTTGGCCTTTTCGCACTTCACCTCTTTAACATTTGAAAATAGGGAAATTTATATAAATAGTCCTCATAGTTTCACTCAAGTCTCATTTTTGTCTCCCAAGTATCAATTGCAACTCTTTTGACCTTCAAGTTTGATATTTGTACCAAATTGGTCCAATTTATAACTTTTGTCAGCCAAACTGGACGAAAAAAATCAGATTGATGTTAGTTTGGACGTTGCAGTTCGTACCAAGTTGGTCCAATTGATGACGTCTACCCTCAATCTGATTTTTTTCGTCCAGCTTAGCTGACAGACGTTATCAATTGGACCAACTTGGTACGAAAACCAAACTTAAAGGTCAAAAGAGTTGCAATTGATACATGGAGGACGAAAATGAGACTCGGGTGAAACTAGGAGTACCATTTCTATAAATTTTCCTTGAAAATAAAGACTAGAGGTGGCAAATGGGCGGGTTGAAATAGGTCGTGGGTTGAATATGGACGGGTTGAATACGGGTCAAAATATGGGATTGTTCTGCTGAGCTTTCGTAGCTCATGGTGTTACCTATGGTGACCCTGACATATTATATTGGTGGCGATGCTGGTATAATGTGTCAGACTTTGTAGATGACCAGGGAGAGCTGTACACCTTGGAGGCTTTCAGAGCCGAGGAGCTGGCTAGGATGAAAGAGCGGGCAAAGCTATAGATAGGAACCCTAGTTTCCCTTCCTTTGTTGATAAATGTACCCTTGTGGGAATTTGCTGTAATAATGAGCCAGACTCTATTTAGATTTGCAATAAAAATGTTTAATTAACGTTTCCAAAATTAGGGGCGTTACAACATGGTATCAGAGCTCTAGGTTCAAAACCTTAGCCATGGGCAGAATGGGTAGACCATAAGATAGTTTGACCGTTGCACAAACGTGAATTGAGTTTAAGTTTACCGTCCCAAATTGAGTGAAATTTTGACAAAACAATCTTCGGATTGAAGCAAGGTGTGGAAATTGGCAGTACCACCGAGCTGGAAATTCCCGAACAATTGGATGATCACTTAAATCAAGGATCGAACGTGGAACTTAGAAATTCGAAGGTTTTCTTTAGAGTTAATAAATCCTTGTCTTAAAATACTACTAATTGAGGTTAAAATCTTTCCTTGTAGATGAATCACCTGAACCACTTAGTCAACCTACTAGCCGAAGCCCGTTAGCTTAGAAGTACCATAAGGTCAATGACAAACCAACTCGTAGGAGACCCCTACTTCCCGTATGCCTTTCCCTACATGTATGACTTCTACCAAATCATGGTACCTTTCCACTCCCTGAGAATGAGGAGGAGGGTGATGACGAAGGAGCACCACCCATCCTACTCCAAATAGCACCCCCCGATAAGATAGAACTTGTAATTGAGGAAGCCAAGGAAGAACCCGAGGAAGATGCCGAGGAGGAGCCAATGGAGGAAGAAGACCCCGAAGAGGTTATGCCTCCAAATGGGTGGGAGGAATGGGAGATAGAACCTGTAGTGGTCGAGCCGGAACCCGAAGTTATGGATATATTTCCCAACTCTGGTGATGTCCAACCACCACCATTCGAAACCGACATAGGCATGTTTGTACTCCGAGATCCATATCTCTTCTAGATTGGAATAGGCAAAACTTAGCGAAGATCAGGCTTTGATAAAGTAAAAATGTAGTAAGAGTATATAGGACATTTCCAGCTTGTATTAGGAAGAACCCTAGGCCTCTGCTTGCCATTGTAGTAGAATTCTGTACTTATGATTGTATCTCTCTTTTATCTATGAAAAACTTGCTTTATTTGAAAGAGTACTGTTGCATACTACTTGATAAACTGCTTTAACCTAGAAGAAAAACACCATTTGCAAAAAGGAAAATTGTTTTAGTAGACTAAAACTCCCCCTTTCGATTTCCCTCGTAGATGGTGAATATGCACCGCGGATTAGGATACAAAATCGGAGAATCCTCTAACACTAACCCCGATCTAGCCCAAATCATGCAAGCATTCATAGCCACTTTGAACGCCAACCGCCAAAACCAAAACCATGACGACGGACCGATGACCCGAACCCGGGCAAAGAACGAATTCTGCAAGCGTCGACCCCCGACCTTCCTCGGAGACCCCAACCCCATCATGGCCGAGACGTGGCTTAACAAAGTTAAGATGATCCTTAGAACCTTAGGGATTACACGCGACGGAGACAGTGTGGCCTTAGACACTTATCAGCTGAAGGGAGAAGCTACTAGCTGAAGGGAGAAGCCCGATTTTGGTGGGACCTGATGGAAGCCACCCATACCATAGCCACTATGACCTTCGCCGAGTTCGAAACCCTGTTTCTAGGCAAATATTTTCCCACACCCCTTCGCCTAGCTAAGGAACAAGAGTTCCTGAACTTGAAACAAGGGACGATGACCGTCACCCAATACGCAGCTAAGTACGAGGAGCTATCCCGTTACGCCTTAGACTCCATCCCGACCAAGGATAAGAAGGCTAGGAGATTCGAGTGGGGACTGACGACCACTCGAAGGGCTGTGGTAGCTCAGGCTTTTACCGCCTATGCCGAAGTGGTAAAGTGTGCACTTCGACTAGAAAGTGAGGAATCAGATTTCAAAACTCGGTGGAGGAAGGCAAAAAATAGCACCGGTGGGCCAATCCGAACCCAACCGCCCAATAATAACCATGGACCCTACCCCACCAAACCTTCTAACCCGCCTCAAAGCAATCAACCATGGAAGACTGCTACACCAGGACGTGGCGAACCACAGAGGGGTGATCAAGACATAGCAACAGTTCAGTGCTACAACTGTCAGGCTATGGGCCACTATAGGTGCAATTGCCCGCAACCTCAAAGGAGAAGGGATGGGAACTTTGAAAACCAGAAGGCTCAACAACCAGGACAGACCGGTTTTGTGAAGCAAAACCTTAGAGGCCCATCGCAGCAGCAGAATGGGCAAAACCAGGGAAAACAGCCCATGGGAAGCCAGCAAGGCACTGGAGGGCGTATCTTTGCGCTACAGGTTGAAGAACAAGAGCAGGATCCCTCTGTGATCCAAGGTATGCTATTGTTATACAGTACTTGCGTAAAAGCCTTGTTTGACTCTGGAGCATCGCATTCATTCATATCTACTACCTACGAAACTACACTAGCACTAGAAACAGAACCCCTAAGTACGAGTGTAAAAGTAACATCATCGTTGGGGGGGAGTATAGCTGTTAGTCTAGTGTGTAAAGGGTGCGAACTAGAAGTAACCAACTGCGCACCTGACCTGCAACCTTAGAGTGATCGACATGGCGGATTTTAACGTAATCCTAGGGATGGAATGGCTATCAGCACATCGAGCAGTCATAGACTGTCACCAAAAGATGGTGACAGCTTACACCCTAGAAGGGACTCGTTTCCGTTCTAAGGGGGATAGACAAACGGCGAGTCCGATGGTAAGTAGGTCAAGGTGGAAGAACCAATTGTTTGGATGGCCAGCTAGCCTCCAATTGGAAGAAGCCGATAGAATGGAAGTGGGACTACCACACATCGTGTGCAAGTACGCCGATGTTTTCCTTGAAGAACTTCCTGGATTACCACCTCAAGAGAGATAGACTTCTCTATAGAACTCCAACCGGGAATGGCACCAATCTCTAAGGCGCCATACCGAATGGCGCTGCCGAACTAAAAGAGCTCAAGACCCAACTGAAGGAGCTATTGGACAAAGAATTCATCAGGCCGAGTACGTCACAATGGGGAGCGCCGACATTGTTCGAAGAATCGTGATAAGGAAACGTTTGTAAGATACGGGTCCGCATGAGGATTCGTTAGAAGTTTTGCATTTAACGTTGGCATTTGCGGTGGAAACTCTATCAAAGGCCTACAACGAGGCAAATTGTTCGACGGTGGAAGTAACTTCAACCCCGTCTTGTTAAGCAAGTGATGAGGCTTAATTCGATTAACAAAACATGTAGAGGATAGTGAGAGATGCCTGAAACGATGTCGTGCTACTTCGAAATACTTCTGTGACCTGCCAGAGCCTTTAAACAGCGGCCATATGGTGCCAAACCATTTTTGTAGATTGCCAAAGGGCGTTTCCTTCGTTCCTGGACATCACTCTAGTAAGGATTGATGGTGACTTGCTTCTATTTTTTTAGGGGGATAGACGATGATTCAAAGACCAGTATAGCAACTATGTCTAATCCATAGTCACACACCAATTTCGAGGACGGAATTATTTTAAAGGGATAGTCTGTAACGACTCAGATTTTTGGAAATAAAAATTTCGTTAAATATTTGAATTTTATTTTAATTACTTGGATTGCTTTTAAAATTTCCTTTTAATTTCTAA
>JAOTQK010000024.1:7130376-7156574 GCA_025642025.1 Rhododendron ferrugineum | reverse complement strand
AATTTGGAAAAGGTTGGATAAAATTGAATTTAATGGAGGTTGGGTTCGTTGGACTTGGAATGGACGAATCGGGCTTGATTTAAGGGTCAAGGAGGAAGTAGAGATTGAGTAGGAGTAGGAGTAGGAGAGGGAGAGATGGGAGGAGTTTTAAGCTTGCATGCAATTTAAAAAAAATAAAAGATATAATTAAGAGAAGATAATTACTTTTTTTGTATTTATCTATTAAGGAAAAGATTTTTATTAGAACTAATAATGATTTTATTAAAAAAAAATTGGGTCAAAAATCCGGGTCGTTACATGTATGTTAGAGGCTGTGTTTGGTGTGTTGTATTTGAATTATATTAATTGTTGTGTTTGGTTTGGTATTTGAATTTTTTTTTGAAAAATAGTAGGGGTAATAAGTGGAGAGAGATAGAGAGAAATGTTGGAAGTAGAGGAAATCTAGGGGGAATTTTTTGAAAAATGCTTTTTGAAAAGGGAAGAGAACAAGGCAGCGATTTCTTGCATTTTTGCATAGCAATGAGGCATACGCGTATGTGAGAGGATTGTACTTGTGGTTAATGGTTGCGTTCCTATCATTTTCTGACTCGGCAAAAAAATCATGGGGAAATCACCGGACAGTGGCGTTGACCAAGAAGAATCCCCAGCTCATGGTCTCCGGCGTTGAAATTCCCAGTACATGGTAGCACCTATAATTATTCCAGAAACATGGTAAGCAACTAAGCATGTAAAATGCAGACTATTTTGCCCTTTTAAATGGAACGGCGTCGTTTCATGCGGCCCCTCCTCTCTTTTTTTTTGGTTCCGTGGAGCACGTCAGTAATGTCTAGAAAGCAAGTCTCAATCAGGCATGTATTTGATTTACGAGCAAGGCCTCATTTTACATAAATTTTTGGTCTGGTATTTTTACTATGTAATTTTTTGTTTTCTTTTTATCGTGATTTTTGTGATAAATCGTTTATCTCGATGAGAGGAATCATAAAAATATAAAAGTTTGAACTGAAGTTAAAAAGAGTTCATGACAACACTAAGAAAAAAAGTTCCAGTTGTTTGTTACTTTTTTGTTCTTTTGTGGACTTATTTTTTTTCTTTGGGTCATAAACATTTCAAATAAATATAAACGCAAAACCAATCTTTCTGTTGCCGAGCAAAAAAAAAACCAATCTTTCTGTTAACATGGATAATGTCATATTTTCTGAAAAAACTGTTCCTATTGGCTGAGGGATAAAAGAGTAAGTCATTAATTATGAATGACTACATTGGGTATTAGTAAACACTAATATTTTCTATTAACATGGACCAAGTCATATTTTTTGAGAGAACCTTGTCCCAATGTTTGAAGTATAAAAGAGAAAGTCATTAATTATAAAGAACTACCTCAGATATTAGTAAAAACCAATCTTTCTAATAACATGAACATGTCAAATTTGAGGTTAGAGCTTTGAAATGTTGTGTATATATGAGGGTAGAATTGTAAACTAAAGTTCCCTTACCATGTGGTGAATAATTTTGCTTATGTCATGAAAGTGGTGATTTGAATACTAGAGACCATGGAAGTGGTAATAATTGCTGGTCTCCTCCACCTGCGGGTAATTCTCCCAAAAATCATCTCACACGATGACAGAGGAAGCTTCCATGATACTCACATATCTCACCGTGGAGTGTCACAGGCGCTCGTGGACCTTGACCCCTCTCTCTCCATTGACTCTCTCTCATGTACAAATACATTCCCCTGAACTTCCCTTTTCCAAACTACCATTCCCCTGTTTCTTCCTCTTTCTCATCCCTATCTTCAATATCATCACACACCACACACCCATTCATTTTCCAATCATGTATACCTCAAATTCAACCGAGTACCAGAAATACTTGACCAGTCTGCCGCCACCGCCGCCGCCCCCCTACGACCAGCCGGCCGAAGGCATCCCCGTCGATTCCACTGATAATTTCTACAGCGAGAACGTCCCACAGATACCGATCCCTGTTCGGCCCAAACCACTGGTCCCTTGGTCCACAGGACTCTGTGACTGCTTTGATGATGTCAATAATTGTAAGTCAACTCTGTTACAAAGCAGTATAATTAGATTTTTTTTGTTTTTGAACTTTTGTTTCTCATTGGCAAGTAAGTGGATTTTGTATAAGAGATTTTCGAGTCAATTGGGTTTCTTAAAGATGTGTTTTTGTTTAGTTTGTGCTAATTTTGTTGATTGCAGGCTGTCTTACTTGCTGGTGTCCGTGTATTACGTTTGGACGGGTTGCTGAGATTGTGGACAAAGGGTCAAGCTGTAAGTACAGTATTAGTAGTAATTAAATTAAACTCAGGCTACAAATATTAGTAATACAAATTTGTGAGGCATTCGAAAAAAGTTACTAATTTCTCCCATAATTATATAGTATGTACTGAATTTTGTTGAATTCAGGATGTGTCCATGGTCGTTCGCTGTGTAATTATGATAGCAATTGATAAAGAAGAACTAGATTGATTATGTAAAGTAAATTTTGAATACGTGCAAGCAAAAAATTATCTATCCTACTTTGGCCCCCGAGAGCTCCAATCCTTATTGGGGTATATATGAGATACTAAAGCGGACCGTAGTTGTTTGGTCAGATCCTCCATAAGTCACGTGTGATTTGATAAGTTGTTTTTTTCTTCATTCGGAAAGGGAAATGATTTTACTACACCCTTTTTTGTTAAAGCCACATCCTGCAAATGTATTTTTGATGCAAAAATGCACTAGCAGGATGTAGCGTTAACAAAAAAGGATGTGACAAAATCACTATCCTTCGAAAAATGTTAGACGATGATGACAGAGGCGGCCCTCTGACTAGGCCTTTGCCTAAGGTCTGGTCTACCATGTTTGAAAGTCCCAATTTTTTCACAAGTAAATTGAAATAACTTATTCAATAGAGCTTAAATTAGAAGAAGAAAAAAACCGAGTTTTTAAAGGCTGTTCCAAAAACAAATGTTTTTAAAGGCAAGAAAAATTATTTCGAGTGTACATTTAAAGAGAAAATATCTTTGATACTACGATTTCGCATTAGCATCTCTAGCATGCTATATCCAAGGCAGCACAAATATGGATACAATACGTATAGGATGATACAGTAGAACTCTAGCTAGTATACAACGGTAACAAATATTTCTTTTACGATTCCTCGTAATATATATTATTTATAAGAAATAATGCGAAATGTTGGAGTAAATTCATTTTGTTGTTACATTCAATGCATGACAAGCAATCAAAACATTAAGATAAAATGTGAAAGCAACTAAAACAATCAAGGATAGATCACAACACTCCTTAAAAGAATGTACCATATGCACCTATTTTATGGTTCATTCATAACACTTTAGTGTGTTTCGTAACTTTTGTTCTAGAATTTATAACTTTTCAGCAGTACGATTCGTAACATTTTTATTATGATTCATAACATTTTTGTGTATCTCGTAACCTTTATATGATTCATAACTTTTTAGCAATACGATTCGTAACATTTTCTCTATAATTTATAACATTTTGAGGGGTGCATATGATACACACCCAAATAAGGGGTGTGTATTGTAGTCTTTTCCTAGTTGTTAAGAAAATATAATCCCACGTTGTTTGGGAGTGAAATGAGTAATCACTTAATATAATGTACAGATTTCTCCACTCATTGTCAATTAATTTTGAGATGGATATAAAGTTTTTACATGATATCATAGCGGAGCCCATTTCAATCCAAATTTTAAAAAATTCACAATCCACACCTCACGATGACAAACCAGAAAAAAGTTGTACGATGATAGACCCAAAAATATAGGATACACGTGACAGACCTCAAACGCGACTGCATGTGAGAAGAGATATTAAGGAAATATAATCCCACATTGCTTGAGAGTGTAATGAGTGATCACTTAATATAATGTTAAGACCTCTTCACTCATTGCTAATTGATTTTGGGTTAGATATAAAGTTTCCACAATAGTTACCCTGATAGAATTTATAATAAATAATAAATGAAAGGAAAAGTACCTAAGAAAAGTAACAACAACAACAATAACAGAATCCATATAGTCCCCCTAACCTTTGGCAATATGCACAAAGTGACTGATCTGAGAAACCCAAGAAAAGTAACCCAAAAAAAAAAACGAAGCCTTGCGTATTCCCACCTTACCCTTCTCATATCCCTCGTCACACATCCACGTGTACTCGAGCCACATCCCACCTTCAAAAAAGTTAATAAGAAAAACACTTATGGGACACTTGTTTAGCGTATTAGACACGAATCCGGGCGTATTTGGCGAAGTAGATGTACAGGAAGTATTTGTGCTTGGTAGATGCTATCAAAATTTTGGTCATTATACCCTTTAGTTTAGCATATACATCGAATGTAACTTAATATGGTTCACTTAATCATGTGACATGTCTTATCAGTTCATTTGATACTTGTCTAAGTTTTAGTTATTTATTAGAGTTGTGGAAAAGAGTCCATGAGTGACTTTCTTCTTTTTTTTCCCTGGGGTAAATGCAGCATGTGGAACAAGCGGAGCACTATACACATTAATAGCGTGCGTGACAGGGTGTCCGTTTTTCTTCTCGTGCTTCTACCGTGCAAAGATGAGGCAACAATACTCTCTGCAGGAAACCCCTTGTGGTGATTGCTTGCTTCACTGCTGCTGTGAGTCGTGCGCCTTGTGTCAAGAGTACCGTGAGCTCACCAATCGAGGATTCAACCTCCCCGTCGGTATACTATTTATAGATGCTTCTCTCTCTCTCTCTCTCTCCACACACACACATACGGAAAATGATTATATGCCAAAATAGTTTTTGTAATCAAGTGCAGTCATGCTAGAATTTTAGAAACACTCATAGGATAGAGAGGAAAGAAACAAATTTCTATAGATTTAAGGGGACATTCTATGTAGATCATAGAAATTTCCCAAAAATTAAGGGTACTATAATGATTGGCAAACAGTTGAGTGGGTATATCGCCATCCTATGGTCCAAGGGCACCTGCACTATGGATTGAGAGGGTTCTAGTGAACACCTTCGGCTTAAAAAATGTACAATTTTTTTATTTAATTTAATTTAATTTTTTTTTGTAGTGTCGGCACTGAATTATTTATATGTAGTTGAAGTAAAAGAAAATTCACTTAAATTTGTAAATAAGTAGATAATGTAGTAAACAAAATAAAATAAATTAGGCACAGTTATTTTTCAACAACAATATGTATATCTTTAAGGACCCCTCTTCTTTCCTCTCTCTGTTCACTTAGACACCATTTTTTAAAACCATCAACCGGCCTTTCAAATGGGCTATTAAGAAAAACAACAATGTACGGATCAAAAAAAAGAAAAAGAAAAACAACAATATTAGTCGTTCTATACCCATTTCGAAATTTTTTTTTTTTTTTTGGACTAGTGGCTTCCATTTCCCCTCTCAGAATATTTGTAATTTTGGTGGAACCCATGTGTTTGGTTGTGTAAGAGCATCCACACCGGTGTTTACCATTTCACCCTTGCCATTTTCATTTTTGGCCAATGAATTGGGTCATTTTGCAAAAACAAAAAACAAAATGGCAAGGGTGCTACACCTATGTATACCATTCTACCATTCTTATTTTTCTCCATCTCTCAATCAAAAATGGCATCTTTGCCATATGTTATATCAGATTTGGCAAATAAAATGACATTTGCCATATTTGAAAAACTTTTGAGTTTGTGGGTGTGGGATGGTAGTTGTCATTCTGTTGCTATTTTTGAGAAATTTTGTTCCATTTCCCAAAACTAGCAACCACTGTGGTTGCTTTGGCTAATTGGCGCATTTGAAAATGCAAGCTAGCTACATATAATAGAAAGGTGTTGGTCTGTGCCCTAAGAGCATCTACAGTGGAATAATCAAAAGTTGTCATGTCATATTTTGGTTATTCATTTAAGAAATTGCTAAGGTTAGCAATGTAGATGTCCATAATAGCATAATCAAAACTTGTCATATCACCTTTTCAATCTATAAAAATCTAAAAATTGTCACCGTATAAAACAATTGTCTTTAAAATAGTTTTGAAACGAATAAAAACAGGTTATTAGAAATAGAAAATAATTTTTTTGAAAACTTTTATTTTGAAAAAAACACTTTTCGGAAAAGGTTTTTAAAAAAAATAGTTTTTGGAAAAAAAGACATTTTTTTAAAATAACATTTTTTGAAAAAAAAAGATAAGTTTTTAATAAAAAAACAGTTTGAAAATAGTTTGATTGTTTTTGCAAAAATACAAAAACTTCTTTTAAAAATATGAGAGAGAGAGAGGAGGAGAGAAATGGAAGAGAGAATGTTTTTAGTTATTGACAAAATGTTGCTAGTTTTGATTATCCAATGGCCAAAATTTAATGAGTTGCTAAGAGGTTGTTAAGTTTGGTTATGTCATTGTGAGCATTTTTTTGAAAAAACATTGCTAACTTGACTTTGGTTATTCCACTGTGGATGCTCTAATCGAGTTTGACTAGGACCTAGCTAAAGTGACCGATCAATGTTTCCTTTAATATATATTCACTTTATGCCTACTCTTTTTTTGTCCAGTTAAAAGCTTATAAATAGTTTTTGTTTGAAAATTGATTTTCACACTATCTTTTTGTCCAATTGCAGCCTATTTTTTTTTGTCTTCATTCATGTAGAATTATAAAATTATCCTTCATACATTTTCCATTCACACATGAAAAGAGTAATCATGTAATTTCACATCACTACAAACAAACAAAAAAGGAGTGCATTTGGATAAAAGAGGAGTGTGAAAATTAATTCCCTATTTTTAGAGAAAATTTTATTTTCCGATATCCTATATATATTTTTAGTTTATGCCAATATCTTTAAAGTTTTTGCATGACCTATTCTTTTTAAAAGCTTTCACACGACCTTTTACGAAGAATATCTGGACTCGCGGTTCTAAACAAGCATTTATATATTTAAGCACATAAATCGAATTGTAGATGGGACTGCGATTCAACTGATGAAAGTGTTGATGCATGGTCTATTAATTTGGTGATTTTTCTTTGTAAAATTTTCTTAGGATGGCATGGAAATGTCGAGAAACAAAAACGTGAAGTGGAAATGGCACCGGCGGTTGAAGAAGGGATGAGCAGATGAAAGGGAGACATACAGTATCTACGATATTTATGTCTTTTCGATTCTCGTCTCTATCTATGCACACATCATAATTTGTAAGTTGAATTGTTGAACGTAAAATGTACAAGAGGGAGGTGCAGATAATTGTATTTTGTAATGTTGAATTGTTTACCACTTCTACTACTACAGGTGCATTTGCAATAATACTAAGGTTGTGTTTGGATGGCCGACATCTTTAGGGGGAATGAGAATATTATTCCTTAACGTTGAGATTTCCCTGTTTGGGTAGTGATTGAATAGGAATAGGATTGTTGATCTCCTAATCCAGAAGCAATCAGATTCCTTAATAAAGGAGGAATGTCAAACCTCCCCTACCCCTGGGAATCCAAGATTATGGGGTAATCTAATTACTTGGGGAAAAGGGAAAAAAAAAATCAATACCTCTTCTATACCCAATACCCACTCACGTTGAATTTTTTTTTTTTTTTATCAGCAACTCAACGAAATCCCTCCAATCCCCTCACCCTATTCCCGCTTTTTTCTTTGCCAATATGTTTGCCTCTTTTATTTTTTGTAATCTGTTACAAAGCTTTATAAGGGAAAAACCTAGTCTTTGATTTTCAGATCTGTAACAGAGCTTCTATCACAGAGGTACGTTTTTTTTTTTATCATCTTAGCTTGTGGAAACTCTTTTGTTTTCTTGCTATTTGAAGGCACCGATTGTTCTATCCTTTGAAAGATTCTTCAATCTCTACAACAGTTGGTGGTTGCTTCCTTGGTTCTATAGCAAAAAGCCTTGGAAAATTTTGCTAGTCATATGATTGGAAATTTTCGTAATCTACTCTTGTTTATTTATTGTCTTGTAGGGAGTTTGCTGTATGAATAATTTAGCAATAGTTATTAAAGGGTGTTTTTGGAAAATTACTTAAAAATACATTTCATTCCCTAGCTTCCAATGGTTGAACCAAACGCTTGAATAGGAATTTATCATTTTTTTCCTTCATAACATTCTCAAATGAACCAAACACCTCAATAGGATTATCCATGTATCTCATTCCTGTCATTCCCAAGAATAGAATACTCATTCCTGATCTATGATTCCTGCTATCCAAACTGAGCCTAAGGTTATCAAGAATATCTATAGAAGTCTAATTCCATCGGAAAGTGTTGTTTTCTACTTTTTGGACATCAATGAAAAATTCACGATTTATAGGATTCCCTTTTTGAAATCATAAAGGTGTCTCATCGTATTATCTTGTTCTGCATTCTCAATATTGGAGCAACTAGAGGTTTGTTCAGCCATTAATTTTAGAGTCCTATGAATAAATGACGTGCGTGCAAACTTGTGTGGCCTAGCTAGTTATCATAGAAAATATATTTTGGTCTGCAATAATAAAATCATTAGTTTGGCATTGTCTATGCATTATCCTCAAAATACAAGCCAAAAACATGTTGGAAAAAATGGAAGAATTATTTGAATATTTTGATGAGCCTAAATATGAAAAAAATCTATTTTCAAAATGAAGGAGAATTGAAAAAGCCAAGGGAAGCGCACGCTTGCCATCACCAAACACCTGGATGAGACCGGGGCCGGAGCAGGGACCTAGGACTCGTGGACCCGCAACCTGTCGTCCGAGGTTTGTGGTTTGTCGTCTGATCTAGGTTAGTTTGGAATTGAATTGGGCTTTGTAGAACAAAATTATTCTGGTATGGTTTTTTTCCCCCTCCCTCACGCAACACTTGCTTCGATCGTCGATATATCAAATAAGATCACCCCAAGCGTAGGGTATAAGCGTCCAATTGAAGCATAATAATCCGGAAGACCGGAATCGTACCCACTGGAATAATTAATACGGCTTGATTGGATTTGTAGAAGTAAGCAAGGTTTTCGGCTTTCAGGCAGCCAACTTTGTTTTACGTATGCGGTGGAAATAAAAGGGCTAAATTAAAAGCGAATAAACTAGAATAAAAAGCAGGTTAGGTCTAGGAATAAATAACACCCACGACTCAAGTTAAATTTCGTTTCTCACCCACTTACACGGTTTAATATACTCAACTAAGGTTCTTAACTCGGAAGATAGAATGGTTCGATTACCAAGCTAGCTCTAGAATTTATTTAGCAAACACCTCGAGCGAAAGAGCTCTAAGCATCATGTGAGGTAAGTAGGCGATACTCTTGCCTACACATGATCAAAGAGGTTAACACCTTAATAATTTGATAAACAAACCCGAACTACACATCGATTTTCGAACCAAATATTCAAACTTTATTGGTGAAAAATGCATTTTTACTCGAGCCATGGGGTGCTAATCACCCCATGACCTAACCTTGGAAAACTACTCACACATATCTAAAGAAATAAGAACAAACAAAAATCTAGCTAGCATATTTGAAATAACAACACTTGAAATAAACTAGATAATATGATAGATCGTAAGATTGCCTACAACTAGGCCTGTTAATGGACCGGATCCGATCCGAAAAAGTCCGATCCGGATCCGATCCGAATCCGATAACGTCGATCCGATAATCCGAATCCGGTAATCCAAACACGGATCGGATCGGATTAGATTAGATTAGATCCGTTATCAATCCAAATCCGAAATTTATTTATTTTTAATTTTTTTTAAAAACAGTAAATTTTTTATTTTGAAAAAAAAATGTTTAAGAAGTTGTATTTTTATTTTTATTTTTTTATTTTTAATTTGTTTCTGGAAAATATATATATTTGCTAAAATTTTTGAAGTACAAAAGTTTTCGGATCGGATTCGGATTTTCGGATCGGATTCGGGTCCGGATTACCACTATCGGATTTGAGTCTTATCGAATTCGGATCGGATCTGATCTTATCGAATTCGGATCGGATCCGGCCCATTGACAGGCCTATCTACAACTTTAATGAAGGAGATAATAGCAAAAACTAATTACTTAAAGCAGAAAATACAAGTTTAAAAGTTGAAAATGAAGAACAATGAAGAACATTCAAAAAACAATTTAAAATCTAGTCTAGATCTAAAAATATGCAACACTATATATTCTCTGGTTTTTTGGATTGGGTGACATCACTCCTTTTATATCCTCCAAGCTCCGTGCACAGAATATTCCCCAAGATGCTCCAAAGATGCCCTCTGAAGCCCTTGGTACCGATAGAGAACATGGTACGCTACTGTGATAAGAGCTCGGTACCGATAGACTTAAAAAAGTGGTACCGATACCGAGCAATTAGGGGATGTCGCGAGGACTGCTCGGTACCGATTGAAAAGAAAATGTGGTATCAATACCGAAGGCAGCTTGCTTGATCCCTGTTGACTGCCATTGTTATTCACTTCGGTACCGATGGAACTCTTAAACAAGTACCGATATCGATTGCTCCACTGCTTGCACAAACCACTCGGTACCGATGCCTATGCGATTAAGTTGATCCCAGAAAGCCATTCAGACCCATCTCGGTACCGATTGAATTAATCACCTGGTACCGATACCGAGTGAATTAAGTCCAGCTCTTGGTCTTGATCCTTGGCTTGCCCTTCTCGAGCCGACGGGTAACCTTCAGGTCCTTGAATCTTTGTGACGCTTTGAGTTTTAACTCTCCTGAATTAAACGGTTTCTCTACAAAACAAAACTAAAATACCTTACGAGCAAAAGCAATTAAAAATAACTAATTAAACGATAAAATTAACTAAAACTAGATAACTAGAGCACCCTATATTGCATTATCAGGTGCTTATCAACACTCTTGGCCACACACAGAGCCACAGAGTTACCAACACTTCTCACAAAACTCACACCAAGTTCATCAATCAGTAATGTCATGAGTCCACATTCCCCTTTCTCTCTCTAGAACCCATCCCGCTCCCAGCTTTCCCTTGGTTCATCGCCATTTGGTTTTCTGCTGGGGGGGGGGGGGGCGCTCCTCTTGCCCCCGACGATCTCCCTCTCTTCTCCTTACTTTCTTCTGTGCCTTACTTTTCTTTGTCTTTCTGTAGACACCTCCCAAACGGGGCATCGCCATACAGATGGATCACGCTTGTTTGGTTCCACTTCATAAACCAAGATCGTGGATATTCCCATGGCTAGGAACATCGCCACACGATAATGGTTATCATCAAAATAGAGTCGCTACCTAGTTTATTAAAACTAGGAAAAATAGACAGAGATTCCGGGTACGGGAGCCAAGAGTACAATAAGGGGAAGGTGTTAGGCACCTCTCTTTGCCCAGTCGTGAGACTAGCCTATAATCATTCGACATACAATGTATATTTGTTTTATTTAATTCTAACACATAATCTGGTTTTTAGCCTTTAACAGTTGATAAGGTGAGCCAGTATGATAATTGAAAGCATGCATCAGAATAAGCAGAAAACAAATATGTCCCTGCAAATAGATCCCTCGGCCGGTGAATTGATGTCAAGGCCGAGGAATCCCATTGGATCGATGTATCAGCCTAAGGATTGATTCCCCAGCCGATGTTCTTCCTCAGACTAGAACAAAGAGTTAATCAGGAATTAAAATACTACGATTAAAGTATAAAAATAGAAGATGAATCAAACCATAGGCCCCTGGGCCTCACGACCTTGATTCTTCAGTGCTTGATTGCTTCAGATTAAGGGTGATTGACTGATCTTCTTCTCGAAACCCTAGGATTAGGGTTTGTACTTTGGGGTTTGATCGCTCGGGATGCGGCTGCTCACAAAGGTTAGGACTTTTGTAGAGAGGATATGAGAGATGATTTCTGCAGAGCTTGGACGTATGAGATGGATGAATTGTGTGTTAATTTCAGAACCCTAAGGCCTCTTTATATAGGCAATTGGCAACTCACTTCGGCCAATCAAATGGCGTGAATTAATAAGGTAGTTTAGGGTAACAAGATCTCTGCTCGAATCTGTTTTCGTAGCCCTAAAGAATTGGAAAAAGGCTGCTAGGGTTTTGGTGCGTCGATCAAACGACTGACAGAATATTCCAGAATTTTGGAAAAAGACGATCTAGCGGCCGAGGAATGGATCTGGCGGCCGAGGAATGGATCTGGCGGCCGAGGAATGGATCTGGTGGCCGAAGAATGGATCTGGCGGCCGAGGAATGGATCTTACGGCTGATAGAAGTATTTTCCTAGGATGTTGTATTTCTGTCTGAAAGGCTATTTGGCTCTAGATTGGATCCTCTAAGTGGCTAAAAGTACTCACCAAAAGTCCTAAGGTTCATGAGAAGTCAATCAGCAATCACTGTATCCATATCATCATCGGGATGGTCCGCAAGGTGGGACTTGAAATAATCATTAGGCCAAATTGGGGTGTCTACACTTTCGTGTTTCCTTCCGACGGCGATCTCGCCTGTTCCGTCGTTGCCCATCGGTTTCTTTCCCTGGTTGGATCCAATCTTATGCTTAACGGTTTGGTGGTTTCGGCTGCAGGTGGTAGTTGTCATTTCGGGTGTGTTTGGGTTCTCTAACCAGTTCCTTTTTCTGGGTTGAACTAGTTTATGCTTAACGGTGAGGGGTTACACACGGCCACTGGTGGTTCCGATCTCCCTCTCTGGTCGTGCCGCTTCTGTTCCGTGGTCATTGCTTACGACTGAAAGATGCACTCCCGGATGTAATAGCCCGAAGCGTAGGGCTTCTAGTCGTTTGCAGAATAACTCGGTAAGTCCGAGATCGTACCACAGGGAGATCGAATTTAGCTAGTTCTGATTGTAGGTTATATGTGAGGTTTTCGGCGTTTAAGACGACCAACTGTCGGTATTGCTTTGAAAAGTGGAAAACTATTGTAAAAAGACTAGAAATGAGGTTTGAAACTTAGTAAAACAGGCGGCAAGGTCAAGGGGATCAAACCGCCTGATGAATTAGCCGATTTAACCATTTCTTTCTAACAACTCAAGCTCAAGACGTAGACAATCTTGAAACCAAAGCACTCAACGTTAAAAACCAAGTATAATCATGATATTAGCTCGGAAATGACTTAATTTCGTTTAGAAGATATTTAACTCAAACGCCGGGACTGTTAAAAGCCCCAGGCCCTGTGTGCAAGACGAAGGTTAAAACTTCAGCCAACACACAATCAAAGAAGGTATTAGCCCTTTGGTTTGGCCGAAAATTAGAGATTAAGCCTTCTCCTTAATAAGGCCACGATCAAGTTATAGAAAAACCATTAAAATCACTAAATCATGGGGAAGATATCACCTCATAACCAAGCCTAAAAGACTACTCACACATGCTTAAAGGATTAAACACAAGGCTAGAAATAACAAAACATGATTAACCGATAGAAACGAAAATAAACTTAAGATTAAGATTAAGGAGAATCTAGTCCGTACGAACAACTTTAATACTTGAAAAATTAACAAACTAACAATACTTATTTTAGTTCTTAAGGAATTAAACTTGGACTAAAGTTTGAACACCAATGGAGTTCCTAGAAAGCAAAAGAAAGACTTAGGCCTAAAGTAATGCTATATGGCCATCCTTTCCATAAAAGGCATACAAGCCTATTTATATGGCTCTAAAGTTAAGTTACGAAGGACCAAAAAGTCCCCCAAAAACATTCCATAGGTGGAAACTTTCCATAAATGAAAGGTTGAAAAAGTTATAAAAATCTGCAGATTTTTCCCAGGCAATACCAATACTGGAAATTTCTTAGTACCGGTACCAGGCTTCAACAGGCTAGATTTTCTGCTCTCTGGAAAGTGGGTACGGTACTGGCCATTTCCTAGTGTCAGTACTGATTTTGCTTGACAGATTTTTGGGCAACTTTGCAGACTCGCTCTGGACACTCCCAAACTCGGATTTGGGTGTTCTTTGGACCGTTGAAAAGCTTGTCAAGTCTACTTTCTAACCCAAGTGGTTTGGATCCAAGATAATTTGTACATCAAGGGCGTGTTTGATAGCAAATTTTGTTTGGAAGGGATTGGTAATGAAGTGGGATTAGGATAGGGATTGGTAAGGAGATGAGATTGGTAAGGAGTATGTTTGTTTCGCACTGGATTAAACGATAGGAGTATTATCTACCATGTTTGTTTTACATGGGATAGGATTGGATTAAAATGTCTTCCATTTTTACCCTTATGCAAAATAGTAAAAAAATGAAGCAAAATTTAACTCTTCTATTTTTCCTTGTGGCTGTTATGTAACTATTACAAAAATAAAAATATTACTACAATATTTGTTCTATTTTCTCGTGCTATCCTTTTTTCCTATCTAGTACTTATCTTTTGTAGTTGCCATCCAACAAAAAAATATAGGGGGATTTTTGCAATCACAGAATAAAGTACCACACTAATTGACAGCCAAAATGCAGCAACTGGAATCTAAGCACCATCAGAAGTCGAAGTCCAATGGTAGCAAATAGCAAACACTCGGCAGCAAGCTACACCGATTTTGCAATCACATAATGAGCTTGAAAACATAACAAATCCATGCACTGGACACGCTACTAGAATAGTCCACCAAAACAATTGAACTACAACACTCCTCATGACAGTCATAATTTCGGAACCTGCAGGCCAACGCCTGGTATAGCAGGTCCAGTAAAAGCAGCAACACAACACAACTAATAGCAATCTAAGGAGCGAGTAGGAAACTGCAGCAAAACAATAGCAGCCTCACAGCAAAATAGGCAGCCGGAGGAGATAGCAGAGTAGGAAATTGCAGTAAACAGTAGCAGCCTCACTAATTGAAAGTTCCATTAAATATGCAGAACAGTTCCACATGAACAGATGCAGCAGATAATATGCAAAATATTCCAAGCTGTAGCAACAGAACAACTCATTAACTGGTATCCGAAGTATACAGGGGGATTTTGGTTACATGTCTACTAACATAATACAACTTTCCAAAAAAAAAAAAGGAAACTACCCCATCACTTGGTCAATGAGAGAACCTCATCACTTGTTTGCACTGCCATTTCTAAATCACAACATCAAAATAATACTTGAAACAACCAATACAAACAACAAACATAATAATAAACAGTCATTATATATATATATATATATATATGCATCTTACAAAATGAGGCAATAACATGCTAGAGGGATCAATTTGCTCATCCCTATATATATGCATCTTACAAAATGAGGCAATAACATGCCATAGGGATATCATCCCATTAGTATAGCATAATCCTACTTGAAGTCATACTTAATCCTACATAGTCATCATAGTTAAAACAAGTTCAAGTTCATATTATCCCAATAACATCATCTTTTTGATAACCCAAAAAGCTAAGACCATAGACATCCTTCTAGATGGCCCCTGCCAGCAAAAGCGCGACCCATCCAACTTGATCCTCCTTTGGAAAGCTAAAAAACAAGTCCACACGTTGGGCCTCTTGGACAATTAGAGTGGCAGCCCTCAACCTTTGTTCCCAGTCAAGTGGGTGGTCCATAAGTTCAGCATTAACTTGTTTCCTCTGTAGGGAGAGGTCCTGAGCATACCCTATCTTGTGACCTATCTCAGCCATTCTAGTGTTGGTGTTTTCGAAGAATGTCCCAAATGCTTTAGCCATGTCAGAAAGTCCCTTAGTTATCCCATCGGCAGCTCTTTTCCTTTTCTTACCAGCAACATTGGAGGAAGGTGGGACTGAGGACTGTCTACCATGTGAGTTCCCCTCATTAGGCCCCTCTGGCATCGAATAATCCATGAAACTCATACCCAAACCAAAAGTAGGACTCTCATCTCTAAGTTCTTCAGTGGCAGCCTCTTTTTCCATTGCAGCCATTGTATCGGTCGGTCTCTCAGCTAAGTCCCCATTTGCCCTATCATTGCCAAACAAGTGCAGCCATTCTTCAAAGTACGGATGAGGCTTAGGCTTATTTCTCATTCCTTTTGCATCAGAATGACTCTACACAAGTGGAAACATATAATGCATTAACTTAAAATCTAAACAATGCGCAAGCAAATTAATAGTTGAGTGTAAGAGGGGAATGAATTTTACCCTCACGAAGTTTTCCCAGACGTCATCACTATCAACCAATATCATCTTCTTCGTGTCATCCCATCCAAAACCACTTAATTTCAGCATGTCCTGCAACAGATGGTATTGCTTCCTCCATGCCTTAATTTTTGAATCAATATGAGGATGAGCCCTCAAGTTTGTTCCTGGGAATGTTGTTATGATCCTTTTCTCACACTGCCCATAAAAGCCCTCCTTAAATTGTCCACAATCAAGCTTCCACTTACTATCCTCATTGACCAAGTCCCTCATACAACCAATGAGGAATTCCTCCCCCCTTTTTGATCAAAACCTTCAAGGTTGTTTGCCACTTCTCTTACTCATACCTATTTTTCAGTCCATAATAACATAGGAATGAAACAGAAATATAAAAGCAGAACTTAAACAAGAAAAAAATTGCAGAATCATGAACATAAACGTAGAGCTTAAACATTACTGAGATAGAAAATTGCAGATTGGTCACGTGAATAACCATCAATCTCTCTAACATCACATCTAGTAAACATCATTTTCTGCACCAGAATAGGATGAAACAGTAGGTAGAACATCACAAAGTTTACATTTTTTGCGACATTAACAGCTTTCAGCAAACATAGATCTCCAGTTAACAGCTTTCAGCAAACATAGATCTCCAATTACAAATTAAAATAACCACTACGAAGCTCAAAAATTCATCATCTAGATAAGAGGTCGGACACATCTCTAGCTCTCTTGAAACTAAGCAACATTGACCCCACCATTTTGACCCCTATTTGCTTGCCACTCATTGAACATATGATTTGCCAATGTGGCTCTCCATTCACTCCATTGGTCGGAGGCCTCAACCACATCAATGTACTCATCGTCCTTCTCATCTGGTTGTGGCGGGGGTGGTTGCATAAATTCTTGCGCGAAAGGATCATTGGGCATCTCACAAGTGATTAGGTTGTGAAGAAGGCAACAAACAGTGATTATCCGACATTGAGTTCTGATTGGGAAGAATGAATGCGACCTAAGGATAGCCCACCTGGCCTTAAGTATGCCAAAAGTCCTCTCAACGACATTACGTGCTGAAGCATGCTTCATATTGAAGAACTCTTGGGGGGTAGTAGGAGTAGGACCACCTATGTAAGTGGACAAGTGGTAACGTTGACCTCGATAAGGTGCTAAGAAACCTTCCCCATTAGTGTACCCCGCATCTACAAGATAATAGTGACATGTTGAATTCTTAAAGCAGTAAGTACGAGTTATTAACGTGGTTATATATACATTACATTAGTTTGTGGGAATTCATACCAGTTGGCCCTTTCAACCCGTTTTGCCTACTGACAGCATCTCTAAGAACTCTAGAATCCAATGCGGATCCTTCCCATTCGGGCAACACATAAATAAATTGGGTGTCTGGGGCACACACACCTAAGACATTGATAGCAATTTCACCTTTCCTCGTTCTATACCTTGGTTTATCTACCGCAGCAACACGAACATCAATATAGGTCCCATCTAATGCCCCGAGCCAATTCTATGAAGACAAAAAACTAAGGTCAACCAACATACAAATGAGATACAGTTTGAAAATTGTGTTAAACAAAGTGTTGCTACATTTTGAAAAGTATACCTGAAACCACTTCCACCTCTCATCATTGGAGTTTGCCGGCACTGGTTCTGGTACCTTAAGAAGGACGTCTTAGAGCCGTATAACAGCCTTAAGCACGTCATTGAAATATCTACTTACGGTTTGACCACTCCTTGTAAAGTCAAACTTAATCTTACGATTCTTTAAGTGGTGTGCAAGTGTATATAAAAATATCCCAACTTTCTCCTCCACCACAACGAACTTCGAATCAGTTAATCCAACACCTCTGACTAGTGTACAAAGCCTCGTGAATGTATGAATATTCACTCGAAGTTGTTCGTGACAATTGACCTCACTATTTCGGAACAACTTATTTAAATTGTCTAACTGGGTTCGAAAGGGATGTGGTGACCTTTCGACATCCAACCTATCTAATCTCTTGCTTGAGGCAATGTGTATGACTACGACAAACAAAGAACAAGCATGATTGATGGAGGCAACAAGATGTTGAAAGGCTATGAATGCATGAATATGACCCATCATGCTATTTGATTCTTCATTATTGTCCATCTAAAAAATCACAAACCAATGAAAACAGGAGTTAATCATGGGGTAAGTAGCTAATGAAATCAACACTTTTTGTTAATGAGCAAACTGAGGTTTGAGATTCACATTTGCATTAGAACAATGCAAGTGCATCATTCACTAAATCATGTAAGATCAGAATGAGGGAAATTGTGCAGTAGATGTTTCAACGTTTTTTAATGAGTGAAAATAGCAAGATCATCAAATTGCGAACAAACTAAAAACATGAATAATCATAGTACTTAAGTTTCCCCAACAAATAAAGCCTAACACAATAGAGAAAAAAAATTAAACCACTACCCAAATAACTTATGAGGTAGAGAATACAGAAGGTTCCAAACAGGCCCCATGTTAAATGAAAAATAATATTATTGGAAAAAACTGAGAAAAAAACCAAATACGAGCTAAAGTTCGAGTAACTAGTTCAGGATGGAGCTTAAACATTACTGAAATGGGGTTCCTCGATTTTGTCAGAGCAGAATTTGATGTTACCTTCCACAATCCCAAAAAAAATTGCACTAATTTGCAAGAAATTCCGATGGAAGAAGGGTACTTTACCGCCGTTCGTAGAGCAAAGAGTCGCCGGAGGAGAAGACGATCTGGAGAAGACAATGCCTTTTTCAGCGCCGCACTTCTTGCTCTGGAGGAGAAGACGCGCGAATTTGGTTCTAGGTTATCTTCATTTATATAGATAGACGAGGGTAATTGTGTCAACCTATGTAAAAAGGGAGGGCATAAAAGTCTTCCAACACCCATCCTAGGGGGATAGGATTGGTAATAACACCCCCCCTTGGGTTGGGTAATTCGGCTGTTTTGTGGGATTCACAATCCCATGGGACTCCTAATCCCTCCCACCAAAATCCAACCAAACAAGCACCATCAAGCTCAAATCACTTTATTAGTCCAATCCTAAGGCCTTAACTGGCTATCAAACATGCCCCAAAAGATATGACTATTTTACCCTTAATTGGTCAAAAAATGAATAGCTTTGGTGAAATCCTCACATGTCCTTCAATTCCCTTGACCCTTGGGCGACCTGAGCAACCTCCCAACCATCTCTTCATGACTTTTCGGGCACCACAACGGGGTGGCACGTGGCCTTGAGTATTTGGTTGCACCCGGAGCATTCCTTGGCGTTCAAACGCGCCTTATTTATACGAATTACCTGAAATACACAAAAACCTATCTTATGTGCAATATCGCTATAAAAGCTAAATAAACGCAAGTTAAAACAACATAAAACGAGATTAGTCGCACCAAATATCTACAATATTGGGTGCTCATCAGTCGTTCTTTGTGCTCCGAATGTTCGGTGGAGGGCGTGAGCACGCATCATCATTTTGTCGGCTTTGGTGGCTGCAGATGGAGGGGGGATGTGGTTGTGGGCTCTTGGACAAAGGTGGAGTTTGTGGTATTTGACGGAGTTTTGGATGGATTTGTCTTCTAGTGGTTCTCGATTTTGTGGAGGCGACGATGATGGTTTGGCGTTGGGGGCAACAAGTGTTAGATTTAGGATTTTAGGTGTTTTGGTTGTTGTTAGGTTTGGAATTTTGGGCCTAACCCACTTGTTTGGGCTGAGTTCTTTTGGTGTGTGTTGGTGTCTTACCAACTTTTAGGCGTTTTTTTCTTTGTTCTGTTTTCAACAAAATTGTGAGGTGAGGTGAGGTGTACTGATAGGTGAGGTACTACCGTTTGTGCATGATACTCCCTGGTGTATCACTACAAGGTTTCTATTTTGTATCATTTTTTTAATGATATGAAAACCTTTCTTTACTAATAAAAAAAAAGTTCATCATTTTTTGGGTTGAACAGTTATGTTATGTTTTCATCATTTCAGATGGTGAATTACCTATCTTACCCTTTAATAATATATTCATATATGTTTTATTAAATTGACATCCTAAATTAGTGGGATTCAACCATTTTTTTAATTAAGTAGGATTCAACCATTTCCTAATTTAGTGGGATTCAATCTAATTAATTATGGGAGATAATTAAGAAAGATGATTTCAAAACTTAAAAGATTCGTAATAACCAAATTTCACCGATTTACATTCGAAAACTATATTTATTTTTTCATTTATACCACGTATTATCATGAAACCTTTTGGAACATGGTGGATTGACCATATTTTTATTTTTTGCAAAATTATCATAAAAAATATTTTAGAACATATACAATATTCGTATTGACCATGTTTTTCATGGTTAATTTGTCGTGAAAATAATAAACCAAAATCAAGATTTCTCAGCGGAACTTGAAAACCCATAACATTTCGGAAAAATAGCCATTTTTTGAAACATGGTGGATTGACCATGTTTTTAGTTTTTGCAAAATGATCTTAAGAAATATTTCAGAACATACACAATATTCAAACTGACCATGTTTTTCATGGTTAATTTATCATGAAAAATAATAAACCAAAATCATGATTTCTCGACGAAACTTGAAAACCCATAACACTCCGGGAAAATAGCATGAAAAAACATGAATATAAAATGTTTTATTCATGAATATACACCACGAAAAAAATATGAATATACAATGTTTTATTCATGAAAACTCAACAATATGAAAAATACATCATGTTTGAAACAAATAACACCATGAAACGAAAACGGTACAAAACTAAACGGAGCTAACCAGCAAAGATGTTGAACACTACTCCAGATCTTGGGCCGCTCTGTTTGCAATGTTAAATCGTAGGTCTACACAAAGTTAAAATTTAAGTACTGGATTTTGAACCTCTCTTCAAGACGAACCCGACGCACCCCACCTTGCTGGAACCGACGGCGGCTCATCTCAATCCGCAGCGTCTCCGCTCAGCTTCACCGGCAGAATGGGCCTCCAACATCCGTTTATTCCGTTGGGCTTGAGCCTGGATCCAATCAAAACAGGGATTGCATCTTTCCCATGCCCTTGCCACCACTATCGATCCGAGTATCGCCTCTGCTAGCCATGATCTATTTGTTTCTTCAATCTGTCGTGAAGAAATTAGGCATGATCTAGGAGGCGTTAAATATGGGAGATGCCGTGTATTTCTGGGACTTAAGTTCTTATAATTTCATCCCCAAATTCTTTGCATATATATATATAATATTTATAAGGGTAGTTCTGGGATTATTTTAAAATGAGGATGAAATCATAACTATTCAAAAAGTGCAAGAAGAATACTTACGTGGAATGAGTTTTGAGGATGAATAATTAAAAACTCCAAAAATAAACTTGTTATTGTCAACACATTCAGACCATCGACCATAAATATGGAGAAAGAACGCAGAGCATAATACTTACACCAATAGATTCTTCTTTTTATCTTTCTTTTATCAATTTTTTTCATTATGATTATGAGCTTTATTTGAGGTAATGTGTTAGGTGTTCAAATATCAATTACCTGAATTTATGGGCTGTAATTGGGTTGTGATTGAATGTTCAATTGGTTTTGGGTTGAGTGTTCAATTCTTTGAACACTATTAGAATTGGATGTTCATTGATATTTGAATTCGGTGTTCAAAGAAAGGCTAGCCCATAAATCGTGAAACAAATGGAAGATTCGATCAAGTACCTACACATATCGGATTGAGTTGATTTTTCATGGGCCCACTTGATTTTTTTTTTAAAATTATTGAACGGCTTGAATTATCCATGTGGGGTCCAGAGTGGGTCCCGCGTGCTGATCAGTGGCTTGTTGTAGCTGAGTCCCAAAAGAAATTACACAAAAGGACTGCGAAAGAGAATAAATAAATCCGTTTAATGGTGAGAATTTGCTCACCTTATTTTTCATTTTAGAAACTTTTTGATTTTTAGTATTTATTATTATTTTCTTTTGTCTTGAAAAAACCCAACAAAAAAGGTCATAAACCAGGCATTTTTTTTGATTTTTTTTTTGTTATGGTCTTTTTGACCGTTTTAAGTTCTGTAGTGGAGTATTTATTTTTGATTACTTTTTAAAGTTTCCTTATTAGTCACTACGAATATTCAACTAAAAAGTCAAAAACGAAATGAGTCCGTTGCGGTTTACACGCAAAATTTGTTGAGAACAGAGAGTGTCGCCGCCACCACTGTCAACAACCGACCACTGTCAACAACCAAATGGAGCAGAGCCAGAGGGCGGCGTCAAGGGCTTCTTTCCAGTTTCATCCCGCCAAACCACCCATTCTCGATCTCTTCAACCGCTACTTAGGAGTACTACTTCCTTCCCTATCTCCATCGCCTTTTTTCATCTCTTTCTAGTTCTTCAATTTCTGATTCTTTCTTCTCGATTTTTGTTTTGTTTTTTTTTGCAGAGAAGTGGCCGCCAGAAACCGGAAGATTCAGTCCGTGAACCTCCGTACGTCTGATTCTTGTCTTTCTGCCATCACCCATTGCTTTTTTAACTCTTGAATTTGTGACCTGTTTCAGTATTTTAGGGTTTGTGTTTCTTTTATCCGGGGTTTATGTTCTTGACTTGTTTGGGGTTTAATTTTTTGGTTCTTCGAGTTTGAAATTGGATGTGGCGACTATGTGTATAAACGCATACACCGAAGCAGACACAACAGTCTTTGGTGTCTGGGAATTATAGTTGTATTTCGAAGCTTAGAGCATCTCCAAATGGTTTCTCAAATTGTTATAGGGAGGTGGCTTGAGCCATTTTGTGGAGCCCACCAGGAGAGATGGACGCAGAAAATTCCGCTTGAGCAAGATCTTGGTACAAAGCTATGGCTTAGGTTTAGAGATGGTTTCTTGTTAAATTGTGTCAATTCGTGAGCTTAGTAAAGAAATGTCTTAAGGTTGGAGATGCTCCTTATGTAGATGAAGGAGATGATTGTTTTACTGCACCAATTCATCCTATTGAGTGTAATGTATTACTATCATAAACTTCCCCACATGTTCCATTGGCGAAAACATGCCCACATACAATGAACTCAGCTGAAGTGAACATGAACTCGGAATGTCTACTGAATTACTCTACATTCGTAGGACTCAGAGATCGAAAGTTATTGATGCCGTAAATCAGAAACAAGAGGCTTTATGACTTTGATGAGGGGAATGTAACTGGATGAGAATTAACTAGGAGTGTAGTGACCAATGGTCTCAGCAGTAGTAGCGAGTCACTAGTGAGATATATATCTACTCTTGTTGTTCTGGGGTACTTTTTTTGTGGGTATGAATCTTCTAATGGGCTTCTGTTGTAATCATGCGGTTTAGTTTTTCTGCCCAAGTCATAGAACTTCGTGTTTGCTCTTTTATGTTCTAAAACCAGCAGTCTTCAATTATTTATGTTCTGAACAATAATGATGTCCAAAATGTTCAGGAACAAATCACAGAAGCGTATAACTGCTCTTAACAGAGAGCTTCCTCCTCGGAATGAGCAATTTCTTTTAGATTTTGAACAGCTCCTGAGCCAGTTTCCTGTAAGTTTTGCCTTTGAATGTAACTTTGTTGAATCAAAATTTTGGTTCTGTTGATTCCTTTCTTCCTCTCCTGTTTTTAATTAACTAATGCTACGACACTGATTTTTTTTTCAACGTTGTGACTTATATTTTAGGACCAGGAGCAATTGCGTGCTGTGACTGAGTCCGTGCTTATTTCTCTGGTTATTCAGTGTAGCAGTCACGCACCCCGGGCGGAATTCCTACTTTTTGCTTTACGTAGTTTGTGCAGTATAAGTTTCATACACTGGGATACATTCTTGCCTTCCCTTCTTTCTTCAGTTTCCTCTGCAGAGACGTCAATTGGTCAAGGGAGTCAGTCCGTGGCTGCTGTATCTTCTACAAGTTTATTACAGTCTGGCATGTTACAATCCTCAAGCGCAATACCCAGTTCCTCAAATTTTCAGTCTTCAAATCCTGCGTCTCCTTTGCCTTCAGTTCATGGTATCGGATCGCCTGCTCAGTCTGCCAATGAACCATCATCTTCTGCAACTTTATCGCCAATGAAATCGTCTGATGTCACCTGCGTTGGACAACAATCCACAACCAGGGCCAATTTATCGATGAGAGATAATGCTCTAAGTAGCTTACGTCAGTTATGCTGCAAGATTATCTTAACTGGCCTCCAGTCGAATTTAAAGCCAGTAACTCATGCTGACATTTTCCACCACGTGCTGAATTGGCTGGTTAATTGGGACCAAAGACAACATGGGGTAGACGAATTTGATGGTGCAAAATCCTGGAAACCTGATAAAGGCCTCATTGAATGGTTGCACATTTGTTTGGATGTGATCTGGGTTTTGGTTGAGGATGATAAATGTCGTGTTCCTTTTTATGAACTGTTGCGGAGTGGCTTGCAGTTTATAGAAAATATTCCAGACGACGAAGCATTATTTACGCTTATTTTGGAGATCCATAGGAGGCGTGATATGATGGCTATGCACATGCAGATGTTAGATCAACACCTTCACTGCCCTACTTTTGGAACTCAACGGCCCTTGTATCACGCCACTGCTAATGTATCAGGTGAACCAGTGACAAATATGAGACATGCGCCAATCACATACCCAAGTGTCCTCGGAGAACCTTTGCATGGAGAGGTAATGACTTTTTATTTGGCTGGTTCCGAAACTTGATGATGTGATACATTTGAATGGTAAAGCCACACTTTGATCGGCAAGCCAAATGATAAGAGAACATCAGGAAGGATGACATAAATATTAAACAAGCTACAAAGCAGATAACTAAAGCTAAAGAGGGAAGCTCTGACACCCCTAAAAGCCTAACACACTCCTTGTTCTCACGAGGGTAAAATGATTTAAAAAACTCCAGAGTAGGGGCACCACCCTTTGTCAAAAGATTGGCCATTTAGTATCTGATCTAGGTTTCTTCCTGCCCTCAGCCGTTAGGGACTACTGATCACAGCTTTTATCACTGATTCATTGTGGTGCTATGATCCATAGAATACGACAATGGGCTATTCTCAACAGCCTCTGATTGACCCTGAGTAGACAGTATGGAATACAAAAAATGCATCTTGAAGGTCCTGAAAACTGTTGTGAGAGAAAGAAGGAAAAGTGTATAGGGTGTTGTGTTAACTAACCCTAACACAATCAACTATTATTTATGTAATGGGAAATCATAACATAAGACTACATTAACCAATGTGGGACTAATAGCAATACTATATTCTAACACTCCCCTCAAGCTGGAGACTCTCTAGCTTGTTACATATCAACCAACAAAACAATTACCTCAACTACTAACATCAATAACGAAAAACAACCAACTTGTTAAAAACAATGGAACAACTTTCAATAGAACGACCAACGAACGACTTCAACGAACGAAACGACTTCAACGACCAACCAACTTCAACGATCAACCAATTTCAACTGTCACACCCCAAAATGAGAAGTGACTGGCCATGAACCACAAGACCAAAGCTTGTAGAACATGCAGCCTAAAAAGAAATTTCAAAAAAAAAACTCCCAAGTAAAGATCCACCAAATAGTCATCCATTTTTTTTTCCAGAACATCCACAACCAATAAATTCCACAAAAAGAATGGGGCACCATCATCCCATGAACCAAATAATAGCCAGTGATCCATCTGTAATAAAAGAATCCGGATGTCTGACAAAATGTTTCAATGCAGAAGCGATGAAATAAAACACTAAGTTAGGATGAGACACCCTAAGGAGGTCAACAACGAAATCCCCGAGATGCCGCCAGAGTCCTTGCCTAACTTCCCAACTTGCCTGAAAAAGAAGTTGGAATAAATCCGTCAACTGAAGAGCTCAGTGAATAGCCAAGCATGTATATTAGAATAAGTTCTAAAACAAGGATCAATATAATTTACCATAACAACATAGATTTGGCATACGGGTGAACAACAAAATAATCAATTAATCCGATTAACAATTCATCCGATAAGTCTTAATGGAGATCACAATCCAATCTCCAACAACAATGGGGAACCACAACCAAAATCAATAGTACCAAGTGCTAGTGAATAAATATCTCAAAATTGGATCCAATATCGAAACTTAGAGTCACCACGAGTAGGCAGCCCGTGGAACTTTTCCCTAAGAATGATCCGG
>JAOTQK010000024.1:7108288-7130276 GCA_025642025.1 Rhododendron ferrugineum | reverse complement strand
ATTTCCCTGGACTTCCAAAATATGTTCTCATTCGATATCCACAAAGTTCTCACCAAAAGATTATTCGATCAACAAATAGTTTCACCGATACCGCATGCCAATTTAATATAATCAAATATAAACAATATGTGATTCCAATTTCAATAATAAATTTTTCAAAACAACAATTTAAGGGACACAGGGAAGTTCAAAAATACGTAACATGCTTAACCACTCACCTGAGCCAAAAAGTAATGCAACTCGAACCACGCAAAACGAGCCTTACCTGAACAAAGCATCATATAGCAATATTATCACTAATTGTATCAAGTATAATATTCCGATTATTACCCATTGTATTTTAAAGCTACCTAAAACTATACTAATCTAAACCTAAGAATGATTTAAGAGACTAATCCTACCAAAACCATTACCCAATTTCCATTCCCATTGCCATAGCCTTCTGTTCTTCCACGTACACCCAAAAGCCAAGTGATTTGCTCCCTATGCATACCACTTGTTCTCTCCCAACCAAAACAAAACCATAATAGCCACGCACTGCCACACCACATGATGTTTCCACACACACACCACCGTACGAGCAATAAATTAGCTAAAAACTAGAGCCCACTTGAAGGACCTGATGGCTTTGTTTAGAAAATGAAGTAGATGAAAACTAATTACCTCAGAGAATCCAAAGTAGACCACTCCGAAACCCTTGACTGCTACTCTCGATTTTGACTGCTGTTCTCTCTCAAAATAAACAACCCTAGTCTAATATAATGACTTTCACTGACCACGTTCTCTCCAAATAAAAATCCTACTCCGTGAAAATATCTCCTAACGAGTAACTTAATAAAACTACCCACTAATCACGAACACCCATAATTATAGCCATCTCGTTAAACAAAATATATATCTAAAATTCTAACGAGGTAAAAACTAATTTACTATGGTTAATTAAGCTCATACCCTTGTAGTTATAATAACGACAATTGTATCCATTGTGTACGCAAAAATAACTAATCTGGACCCAACCATAACACCCAATTAAATAATGGCCAAAATATTTAATAAAATAACTTAAAATTCTAGGCCGTAACATCAACGACTTCATCTTCAACGACCAACGAATCAACGAAATAATTTCAACGACCAATGAATCAACGAATGAATTCAACGACCAACGACCAACGACCAACGAACGATTTTAACAACCAACGACCAACGAACGATTTCAACGACCAACGAACGGCGAACAAATTCAATGACCAACGAACCAATTTCAACGACCAATAACAATCAACTTCAATTACCAACCAATAACCACCAACTTCAACGAAATAGACGACAAAACAAGATATGTTACTACGCTCACCAAAAGCATGTCCAAAAATCCTACCACGATACCCAGAATCACGGCTGCGACCATGACCATGGCTGAATGAAGAACCAAACCCATCAGAGACAGCGGAAGCAAAATCAGAATCGGATTTCATTGTAAACATGTCACCGTGCAATGAGAGGTAACCAACCGATCAACCAACCAACTAGAATATCCAACCCCGAACAACCAACAACAGATCTACCTTACCAGCCATTATACGATGAAACAGAACCCAAAGTAGAATAGAACCCAAAGTAGAGCAGCGACAAACAAGAATACACAAATCACGAGCTAAGCTTACCTCATTAGATCAATATACCACGAACCAACAACTGAATGACAAACGTGTTGCGTGAAAGAGTAGAATTGTGAACTAACAGAGACCCGGATGAACAGTCCGTGTGAACAGTGCGCATGAACAGTTGCGTGTGAGGTGGCTGCGTTTTAGGGTTTTGGTTAGGTGGGTGGCTGCGCGGTGGTGACAGAGGTGAGCAGCGGATATTTTGGATTGTGGTGTTTTAGGGTTAGGGTTAAGGCCCGGCTCTAATACCGTGTTGTGAGAGAAAGAAGGAAAAGTGTATAGGGTGTTGTGTTAACTAACCCTAACCCTAACACAATCAACTATTATTTATATAATGAGAAATCATAACATAAGGCTACATTAACCAATGTGGGACTAATAGCAATACTATATTCTAACATGAGTTAAAATGCCATTTACTGTTAGATGTGTAAATCGCTCCACTATACGATGGAGTTACAATCCGGAAGCTGAAGGGGAGAGAAATAAAGTTGGTTTGATTCTATTGTTGGCTGGAGGGTCAGTCACTTCTCAGTCTTTCAAAACTAAGCCCAAGGCTTTCCTTTAAAATTTTGGAAAGTTTCACTTATTGAGAATCCGAAAGACATTCAAACTCCTGATATATTATGCTCCAGAACCAGCTAGCATCCATGGTTTATAATGGCGTAAGAATGGTGAGAGGTCCTAGTAACGTGTTAATCCTTTAAAGATCAAAAAGAGCCCTAACCCACTTTCGTACACTAATTAAACACCAATTGCACCCACTTCTTTTGTCTATCTGCACTAGGATTACGAGCATTGGCAAGTAAAAGACAACAACTAGGAACCAACGCCAAAAAATACTTGACACATAAATTAAGCAATTAAATGAAGAAATAGTAGCTACACCTCCTTTGTTAGACATGCATTTTGATGGGAAAAAAGACTCCCTGGCAACAGAAACTAGAAAGTTTTCACCTTAAATTTACTAAACAAGGTTGCCTTGTTCAAGAACCTCATCAGCTTCCCTTCGGTTTATTGAGATTCCTACTGAAAGTGTTTTGTGGAATAGCCCTGTGGCAGCTTACACTGATGGCAACATGTTCACTGAAGCTCTTTATATTTTGGAGAGGTCGAACTTCTCGTCCAAAGGTTGACAGCTATACACACCCACGTGTCTTGAAGGCTTGTAATGGGTTTGACAGAGGTGATTATGATCAAATGGTTCATACTCGTGATCAAAAGTGGGTATTGCTGTATTGATGAGATGTTGTCGTACCTACTTCGTTGACCCCAAAACAAACATGCATTGGCTGTGAGCCTGCGACATAGCCCCAAAACACAATAGTTGAAAAAAGCCCAAAACACAAAAGTCGAAAAAGCCAAATGGTGCTATTAATTTGGACTGATTGTTGCAATTTAAGTCCATATTTTTGTGGTTATAGGGATATATATGAGATTGCCCTCACACGTGGATAGATGAATATGTACAAACACAGCGTTGATGAAGTCAAATTTGCAATGCGAGGTGTTTTATTCCTCACGAGGCTAGGTGTAGGCCTTGAAGTATAAGCATATAGAATTTGATAATCACTTAAAGTTTGGAAAATTTCTGAAAAAGAGATGACACAATAATAATGCTATCTAATCTAAAAGTTATAAAAGCTTCTCTAAACCTAGACACATGTGTTGTATGTTTTTCAGTTAAAGCTCATTTGCTCTAATAAGCTAAAACCGTCTCTATGTCTCCTCTGTTTAGTACTCATACCATGTCTTAGGGATGACTTTGGACACTTTTCTCTCTTTTTCTGTATCGCTTAGGTTGTTTTCGTAAGCTATCAAGTATGTACTCTACATCACTTCAGTAAAGATCAACATGTTAAGAAAGAGGGAGAGAGTGCTAACTGCTAAGATCTATTAGCCAAGTTGTTCCAAAAAAGTGTACGCCTCACTTGAAAATTGAAATGTGTTAAAATGCTCAAACGGTGCACCTTCTGCAAATACCATGGCCTTGAGCTGGTTTTTTTGATTGGGTAGCCTTGATGCCTCCCTCAACACAGCCTTTGAAAACACGAAAATGCATTACGAACACATACACATGCACATGAAGTGAAGTAACTTCACAAGGATTGATGTCTATGCATTCACACACCCACCCACACCCACACACAGACACACACACATAGTTGCTATTGGAGGAATTTTTGTTGAGATTGAATAGGTTAACATAGAGAAGACTTGTAGAATCTGTACTAGGTGTCTGTGGCATTGATCGATTCTGATTCCTTTTGAACAGTCTTCATACTGCCACCGTACTCGGAAACACATGGTATTTTGTACACTAGTGATGCTACAACGAGAAACATATGCTAGTAATCTGTTGATAGGAGAGTTTAATACGATCATAGTCCTTTGAATCTGGAAGGAACTTGTCAAAAGTCTGTTTTTCTGGTTATAGGATCTTGCAGCTTCTATTCAAAGGGGAAGTTTAGACTGGGAGAGAGCTTTGCGATGTATCAGGCATGCTCTTCGTACTACTCCCTCATCCGACTGGTGGAAACGGGTGCTTATTGTGGCTCCTTGCTATAGGAATCATGTCCAAGGACCTACTCCTGGTGCTGTTTTTACTTCTGAAATGATTTGTGAGGCAACAATTGATAGAATCGTTGAGTTATTGAGGTTGACAAATTCAGGCAATATTCTCGTACCTCATATTATCCTGTCTCCTTTGATAGTTTATTGAGATGTGTTTTAGTTTCATATATGCTTTTGCTATTTTCTGTTCTTCTTGAGTGGCATACTGTTGGTGCTTAATGGTACAAGATCTCCTATAGGGAGATCAAACAACAATGCTACAATGACGTTAACAATTATCTTAAATTAAGCAAACAAAAGAGAGCAGTAGCTGCGTTATCGGTGTAGTTATTTTAGGAACCCCAACATGAAGTTGAAACCGATATCCAAAAGAAGAACCAGAACAAGGAAGTGGATATTTGAATTACTTTTAGGAAGTGGATCTTGGAACACCTCTTGGAATTATTGCTGTATGAGGATCTTGGCAGACATTTTGTCATCATAAATCAAGCTAATCCCTATGCTCTTCATTTTTGTTTTGTTTTCTTTCTCTTCTCAATTCTCATCTTCATAAATATTTATGAAATAGTTGAAGTTGCCGTAAGGGGACTTCCACTTTCTTCCCCTTCCACTTCTTTGTTGTATTTGCGATTGCAAGGGCATTCTACAACATTGGGCTTTATTATTTTCATGGGCTTTATCATCCTACAACATCGCTCCGTTCCGTTCCGCTTCGTTGCACTTCGCTCCACTCCACTACGCTCGCAACTGGCCCTTATTGTAGAACTTCTCGGTATCTCTCATATATGAGCCACAATTCTAACAATCTCCACCTTGGCGAATATACTCACCCCTTCAGAAGATAACCACCACTTTCATCCAATCAAATTGGGGGAGATGTCTCCGATTGTCTAGCACCTGGAGACATTAACCAAGTCCAAACAATACTTGAACTTGTTTGTGGTCACGGTCGTTGTCAACATATCAGCTGCATTATCAGAAGTGTGCCCCTTTTCCAATATCACATCACCCATAGGAATCAACTCTCTCACCTTGTGAAATCTCATGTCAATATGCTTGGTCCGAGCATGATACACCTGGTGCTTCCGCTGCTTCGCCAAATAAATAGCATTCTGACTATCACAATACAACTGAACTCCACCTTGATCTATGCCCATCTCATTCACGAACCCCTTCAACCACAATGCTTCCTTACCGGCCTCAGTCACTGCCATGTATTCAGACTCAGTAGTAGATAGCGCCACTAGAGGTTGTACCATGGATCTCCAACAAATCGGACCACTCGCCAGTGTAAACACATACCCTGTCGTAAACCTCCTGTTATCCACCCTTTCAGCATAATCCGCATCCACATAACCCACAACTGAAATCCCACATACCCCGCAACTGAAATCTGACCCTGTTGCCTAGCAAACAAAATCCCATGGTCTGTAGTACCTCTCAAGTATCTGAAAATCCACTTGATCGCCTTCCAATGCTCTCTGCCTGGATTTGCCATGTACTTGCTGACTGTGCTAATTGCATGTGCCAAATCGGGTCTCGTACGCACCATCGCTCCATTCCGTTCCGCTTCGTTGTGCTTCGCTCCACTCTCTCAATGGGCCTTTATTGTAGAACTTCTCGGTACCTCTCATAAATGAGCCACAGTTCTAACACGAACCCCTCGGTTGTATCTCACAGCCATTTCCTGCTGTATGCAACCAGTCTTCTACGGGCCACGTCTCGGCGTTCTTTTGCTGCTTTGACTTGCCCGTCGCCTTGTGGATAAGCTGAGGTCGAGTGAAAGAATTGTATATTCAAGTCTTCACATAGTTTCCCAATTAGGTTGCCGACGAGCTGTGTCCCGTTATCGCAAACGATAGCACGTGGGACCCTGAACTGTGTGATGATGTTTTTCCACGGGAACCTTTTGACATAGGCCTTCTTGATTTCGTCTGGAGGCTTGACCTCTACCCATTTTGTGGAGTCATGAGTCGCCGTGTTGAAGAACTTGAGTCCTCCAACTGGGAGTCTACCAGCGATGTCGATTCCCCATTGGGCAAACGGTGACGGGCTTGCTATGGGATATGGGTTTTTCGTGGGCTGGCGGATGAGTCGGGAGAAACGTTGGAGACGGACGGGGTGCATCGGATGGCGGATGGTGTACACCGAGAGTCCGAGACCCATGGGATTTCGAACAACAAATTGTATCCCATAGACCCATTTTTTATGGATCGGACAACAGACGCCTGATCTTTAAAATTTTCCTAACAACAATCTAGTTTTTCTTTATAACATAATATTTGGATGGCTGCGAAAATTACACATCTCTAAGGAGACAAACTTTCCTGCTAATATCCAACTCCAAAACTACGTGATAAGCTAGTGGACAGAAGAAGATGAGACGACCAATCTCACACCATAAGCCCAAGGCCACAGAAATATGCAAAAATAGGTGATTGATCCTCTCTTAATCCATCCTACATGTACAAACACAACTGCAGAAGAAGGTTATAGTTGGGCCACTTTCTTGAATGGTATTTTTTGTTTTCAATTGATGTGTGATTCAAGTAGGGATGAGACATTAGATCATTACCTCACCAGTATTGCGATTTTGAAAATGAATTGGTTGTACCTGGACCATAAACTTGAGTTGTTTTTTTGTTGTACTTGTTTCTTTCTAAAGCTAAATCAATCTGCACTTAACTCATTTTTTGCAGAGGTAAATTGCTGGCAAGAGTGGCTTGTCTTTTCAGACGTATTCTTTTTTCTCATGAAGAATGGGTGCATTGATTTTGTTGATTTTGTGGACAAGCTAGTTTTACGCTTTGCAGAGGGTGACCAAAATATTCTCAGGACAAATCATGTGACGTGGTTGCTTGCACAAATTATAAGGGTTGAGCTGGTGATGAATGCTTTAAATTCAGACTCAAGAAAGGTGCATTTTTGGTGTTTATATTTGCTATGATTCGCTCCTAGCGTATGTACTTCCTCTCTTTCTTCTTTTGATCCGGATACCGCATCACTGGTCCTTTATAATGTATTTCATATCAAGTTCTTGTCCATAGATTATGCAAATATGCATGTCAAATAACAGTTTAATTTCCATGGTATTATTTTATTCTTGAGCCAGTCAGTCCTTATTTGCTTCAACTTATCTGTAGGTGGAAACAACCAGAAAGATCCTTTCATTTCATAAAGAAGATAGAACCTCCGATCCTAATAATCCCCAAAGTATCCTGCTTGATTTCATAAGCAGTTGTCAAAACTTACGCATTTGGTCATTGAACACATCAACCAGGGAATATTTGAACAATGAGCAGCTTCAGAAAGGAAAGCAAATAGATGAGTGGTGGCGACAAGTAAGCAAAGGTTTGTGTCCTTGTAATTTTAATTAGATCCATCTTGCTGTTATATGTCCCAGTTATGCTGCATACTTGATGTTATGGCTGACACTCTTGCTTATAAACAACTAGCAGATTGCCCGCGATTAAAGGCACTCCCGACAGTAATTTCATATTTTCTTTTATTTTGCATGGGTGATCACATTTATCTCAATTTTTTTTCATATTCAGAATCAGAAGTCACATCAACTTTCCCATATAGGCCCATATAGGAAAGACAATAAATTCACATATAGGCCCATCTAAAAATAGAATATAAAGACATTTAACAAACCAACCATAGTCATTTAAATTCATGATTGTAGATTGTAAATGTGTAGGGGTTAGTTGTGTTGATGAGTAGTGCAGAAAAGAGACTCAGCTAACCCCATGTATTTTGAATGAGTTGTAATGTGTGTCAATGATATTGCAATAACGTGAGGAGACAATGATTTTAAATGTGTTGAGATGTGATTACTGATATTACCAAAAAGGTGAGGAGACAAATAGAGAATGGATGTGTAAAGAGAAAGGGAGAGTACAACTGTAACAAAAATTTGATCGAATGGCTGGAGAGGGTATTCTGTTTGTGTGCCTTGACATTTTGCAAAATAAGAGAGAGAGAGAGAGAGATTTGGTAAAAGAAAGGGGTGATTGAGTTTTCCTTTTTTAGATATTCTGATCTAATGACTACAACCTTAACAAGAATATGATTGAACGGTAAGAGAGGGTCTGTTATACGCCTTGACATTTTGCCCAAAAAAAAAAAAAATTCTGTTTGTGATATAGATTGTAGTGGAAGTGACGAACAAAATTCATGGCAAGACTGTTTTTAAAACGTGTTTTTGACTACAAAAATAACTGGGCCACTTTATTTTCTTTGGTGATGCAAAAGATACTATGCATTACTTTTCCTTCTTGTGAATGTTTGGGAGAAATAGCGATGGCTACCAGAAGGTATGGCTTGGGAGGTAGGGTTTGCCTCATTCCCGTTTACATTGCAATCTCACACCCGCACCACCATGCTCTACCCGATTAGTCTACAGATATTCTGAAATATTATAAAAAGCAAATAAAGTAAGTTGAAAATGAGTTGAATCCATAAGTATTTGAATAGGATACGGCCTTGTTCCTTGAGGAGGTTGTCATTGTTGAGGTCATGACTAGATAGCGCAAGTTAAGGTCCAATAATGGTAGCTGTGCGCCTAGCAAGGATTGTGAGGTCAGGCTGTTGTATGCGAACAAGTGAGAGGGAGACAGAGAGATGATTTGTGGTAGCAAGTGCAGGGATCCTACCTGTAGTGGAGGTGAGAGAGGACACATGATGAGTGTTATGTACGAAAATGTATAAATAACTTTTTGAAGTTTGTATCAATAACATAAACAGCTAGTCAGTGTCTGGCTTTGATACCATGATAAATCATCCCGTCAGTATCTCGCTTCAATGGTATGTTGGAAATGTTTCAGAAATATGAAATACGATTGAAAGAGTAAGAAGTTTCACCACTACTTGGTTGGTTAAACAGGTACGTAGTTAAAGTTTCTTTCTCAATGCTTGGGTTCAAGTCTACGTAGCCCCTTGCGGGGCTAAACATACTCTTTAATGCCTGTTGCACGTTGTGTGACCTGAGCTTTGGTCCCAAACTATGTGTCAGTGAGATCTCCTGCATATGACTATTTTGTGCTGAGGGCAATACTACCTGTTCTAGAAGTAGCATATATACATTCTTTTTGTTCAACAAAAAAGAAGAAAGAGTAAGAAGATCTGTATAGGCATATGGAAACATAACCAAGATATATTAATTACATATGTGAACTTCACGGCACGGCAAATAAAAGAGAAGAGAAAAGAGAAAAGAGAGGTTTGAGAGAGAGGGGGAGCAGTTTGTTTCGTTATCCTGCCCTTTGTGTGTTTCTGGGCGATACCCCTATCTTCTGGAAAAGTAATTTGTTGTTGCTCGCTTTATTGCTGAAGCCGAATATCGTGCTATGGCTCATGCTACCTCAGAAATTGTGTGGCTTTGCTGTCTTCTATCGGAGATGGGCGTCTCTATTTCCTCTCCTACGCCTCTTTCCTTTGATAATATGTGACGACCCAGATTTTTGCATTGCCTCAAAATAAATACATTTCCAATAATTACAAGTTCTCAAGATAAATATCCATGGTGGGCCTAAAGACCTCCAAAATGATACAGATTTCTCAAATGTCTCTAAGCCTAGTAATCTCAAAATAAACAAAATCCTTCCATTACTCCAACTTGGGTCCCCACTAACTTGCTCTGCACCTGAAAATATAAAAAGGGCCGGGTTACGAAGACAATAAACATGGCTAACATTAAAAATATGTTCAATAATCGAGGATAACAAATCAAACTGGATCATGAACAACATTTCATCTATAGCCTAGCACCCGGCTCATTTCGGTACCATGCCAAGCACCACCCAGGTCAAAATATGTATAGGGCACTTGGGCCCCATAAGTTGTCTCGATTCCCCGTAGGTCAGTCATTCATACATTTCCGATACTTCTCTGATCCAGTGGGCTCGCACATGCACCAATCTGTTCCATGACTCTCAGCCAAATATTTTCTATGTCACGATACAAAAGGTGACAATAATCGAATCAATATACGCAGAGGTCAAACGAGTACTAATATGAGAGAATCAAATAATACTCTTTGCGAAGAGATTTAGCTAGGAATGTACTATCCGGTACCTCAAATTATGATCATGGTCTTCGAATATGTGACACAAAGCTCTTGGCCAAAGCTCACTGCCACCCACGGCTGAAACCTCACCTAGTAATATGAGCATGTCTAATACCCCATTGATTTCAGCTGCAAAAATATGAGATTACTATACTAATCTCCTACTTTTTTTATATGACAAAAGAAAGTTACATGAGGTGTCGGTTAAAGAAAAATGGAAAACAATGTGTAATGAACACTTGTCAAGTGGTCAACAATCCAAGCATGAGGTGTACTCCAAGTAAGTTTCCAATTTGTTAGGATATTTATCTCAAACTTGAAAATTTGATATACAGTGGGGAAGAAAAAAGGAACAAAAATGAAGAACTTAATCAGAAGTTTCTAGGAATTTCTCCACTACATCCTCAACAATCATGCTAGGTGTCATTTTTTTCATGAACCCACTGTAATTTCTTAAACACTTACTCCTACGCACCCAATTTCCTTTTGATTATAAAATACGGGATGTTACATAATAGGAGTGCTATTCAGATTGCCCACATCTCGATCTTCCATGAGCGCACAAAGCATATTTTAATTGATTGCCATTTCATTCGTCAGCATCTTCAGTCAGGCACCATTTCCTTAACACATTAACACATTGCTACTAAAAAGCATGTGTAAATTCTGAAACCCTCTCGTGCTCGTACCGTGACGTATTGGGTATGGATACTTGGCATGGCACTTTTAAATACTTACCAGGTACACAATATGTACCGGTAGTTTTCTCTATGACTATCGTCGTACCGTAGAAATACCTAATAGATATCGAGTGATACCCAACACAAAGATGAAGGTAAGTTGATTAGACTCCTTTTTTCTATGCTTAAGAATTAAGATGATTGTAGATGATGATGTTGGTCCATGGGTTCTTTAGTATAATGGTGTTTTACTCTGCTTTGTACCTTAAGTTTCGCGTTAAACTGTTATCTAATGTCCCATGTTTGAAGTGTAAGTAGTCAATGGGTTGCATGCAAGGTGCGCAAAATTAGGCCCAGTACGATACCTTTTGTTGCTTGATGTCTGAAATAAATTTTTTATTTAAAATAGAATATCGTACATCTGATAAAAAAAATCACATCATGATGCGAAAAAAAAAACCACGTGGTAAGAATTTTTTTTTACTGTCTTCTTTATTCTAATTTTTCTTTTTTGTCTCGCGCTGGCTTAGTAATTTTGATTATATTACTTGTATCGATCCTCTTTAGTTTAAAAGTCCCTTTTTCCATTTGTTTTTTGGCTCCTTTCACAATGAGCAACGAAAAAATAATTAGACTTTGAACGAAGCTTGAGGAATTCTTCGGTAGGAGAGAATTTATATAAAAAAATGTCACGTGAACTACACGTGCTTAGTACATGGTTAGATAATTGTTTATGTAATTACAGTCTACAGACATATTACACCAAAGTGTGGGTGGTTTTTACGCACTTGTGTAAGTGTTAATATAATTGTATGTGCATTTATGTGTGGTTATAAGATTTTTAAATTCCATCATATATATCCCCTATTAAAGCTATTCTTAACTGCTTAATATAGAGTTCGATATTACTAAGTACATGTAGACCGTATAAATCGGTGTCGAATTACTCTTCTATTCCAAAAATTTTATACTAGCAAATTTTATAATGCATATAACCCCGAGAGGTGGTCAAAGCCTAGGACTTAGGGGCTTGCTCCCTCCTAAGGACTCCGGTTCGAAACCTCTCAGGTGCTATCAACTTCTTTGGGGCTAGTCCATACAGAGCTTTGCTCTAACTTTAATTGGAACCCTTGGAAGTGAGTGATGGGATTGGTCCTCCAAAGATTAGTTGAGGTCTGCATAAGCTAGCCCGGACACCTGAGTTGTTAAAAAAACCTTTATAATGCATTATCAAACATAAATTTTATCTATTTTTTTGCGAGACGATAGTGTGTTGTTTTGCCGGATGATAGAATGTTAGTATTTGTTGCATTACTACAAGGGCCAATCTCTTGTCAGTAGGAGTCGAACCATAAATCTTTTGGAGCGGAACAACCATTGAGCTCCCAACAAATTCGGTAATGCCATACTTCGTCCATAATTGGGCCAAATTGCTTTGATTTTTGGGTAATCTTGACAAAGCACACTGACATATCATCACAAGCTAGCAACAAGCAGTCAAGCACATCTGGCAGAAAAAGGAAGAAGCAGCAAACTCATCAGCCTAAGCCTAGGCTAGGCAGTAAGCTTACACATGGAGAACCACTAAAAGAAGACAATGTACTTTACTTTTATCGAAAGACATAGACTAACACCAACATGTAGGGTTTGTCCTCTTGGGGTCTCGAAATCTTTCTCCCTCTCTATGTGGATGGTTTTCAACAAGTTTCTCTCCACTATCTTTCTATCTCTTTCTCCACTCATTACCCCAAAACCATCCCTCAACACCCATATCGAACTACCCCGTAATGACTCTAATTCATTGAATCTTTCTTTCTTTAGTTCTTTACTTTGAGGTGCAGGAGTTGACACTCTTCTCTTGGTTATCACCTATACCATTAGGTTCGTGGAAATGTTTAGACCGTTGGTGTGGAGGCTTTAATTTTTTTTTAATTTTTCGTTTCTATTTCAGGGGATCGCATGATGGATTACATGACACTGGATGACAGATCTATTGGAATGTTTTGGGTTGTTTCTTATACCATGGCACAGCCTGCTTGTGAAACAGTGATGACTTGGTTGACCTCGGCTGGACTTACTGAATTGTTACCGGGATCAAACTTACAGTCCAATGACAGACTAATGGTTATGCGAGAAGTTTGTCCATTGCCAGTTTCGTTATTGTCAGGGTTTTCTATCAACTTGCTTATGAAACTGGCCTTTCAGATGGAAGACTCAATGTTTTCCGGGCAGGTACTAGTCTTCTTTTTCTGGTTATTATTGCCTTGCTTGTGTTCAATTAGCATCTGGAGATCGGAATTTATGGTGGTATATGTGAATGTTTGAATTAAAGAAGCGGGGCATGCAATGAAAAGATACTTTTACTGGTGGATGTTTCCCTGTAGATTTCTTCTTCCGAATGAGATATACAGGTTTCATTCAACTAAAAGGAGAATAACACATGGAAGGTTTCAGGAGCTTCGACAGTTTCTGAGCTCAAGGTTATGGTTGGCGTGTTTTTTCCCATTGTGGTTATAAGAACGAATTGTCTGCCAATCAAATAAAAAAAATACTCATCCACCATAAAGGCGGGTTAGATTCGGTGTTCATCTTTTAGCCAGCATAAAATCACGTATAGTACAGAATCACTTTGAAATGATCTCTGACTGATGCTTGAAAATACAGGGAACCATTTCTACATATGTTATTTTTTACTTGTATAGAATCTGGATATGAAGTTAAACTGCAACTGTATGGCAACTTGACAATACTGTCCTCCAAATGTTAAGAGAATAGCATAGAGCCAATGGATCTCCTGGTATTCATGCACTGTAAAGATCTAGTAGGTTATAAGTATTGAGTTATCATGGTAAATAGTTAAAAGTTCTAAGGGATCTTTCATGTCTTCGTGACAAGCTTCTTGATAAACATTTTTCTTGGGTTGGCTACCTTCAATTGACTCCTTTAAGGCTATATTGTAGGTCACATCCAAGGCAATTGGGTTATCAATTTCATGGCCAAAAGCCTTGTACACACCATGGCTGCATATGGTCCTGTGTTACCTGCAAGGCTGCAACTTTGTTCAAATAACTCTTCCGTAATGATACTCCCTTATTTCTACTTAGCTTCCCAGCGTTGCTTTTGTTGCAAATGACTAAACCTCTAAAGTCATCTCCTTTAGCATTCAAGTGTTTGTACTACTGAAGCACTGACAGGTGCAACTGGTCGCCGTGTATGTGTGGGCATGTATGGGATTTGGAGACGTATATATTGTGACTGATCACTGAAGTTTCTTATGGATGAAGTTTGTGGATCTACTATGCAACTACGCGACAAATATAAATATAAATAAATGGCTCTTTTTTCCTAGTCTCCCCACCTTATCCGTTACTTTATATATTGGAACTTTACATTTGCAGTGGCCTTGTTCATATCCCCACCATATTGCTTCCTAACTGCCCAATGTCCACTAATTTGTTTTTTCCTTATGCCATACTTTGTTGAGCAACACCCACTTATCCGTCATGTTCTGCATTTCTGCCCAATATACCGTATAAGCATAGTGACTGTCGTGTAGAACTGTTCTGTTACCCTGACTATGGTTGTAGAGTAAAACACATGGTTGGTGCAGTTGATCAGTTAATCCGTCTTGCTCTAATGCAGTGGTACAAGGCTTCCTCAATTTTCTTTGATCTAGCTGATTAATCGTAGTTTATCAACATTCTAACTGTAATTATTATTATTATTTTTACTACGAGTTCATTAGCCTTCTAATTTAACTAGAAGTTATGCTCCATAATCCATATAACAATCCTTTGTTTGTAGACGACGTCCTTACTCCTTAGATCTGGAGTATTTCTGTGTTTACCGAATATTTTGAACTTTGAATTACCTGATATCTAGTTTAATTCTCGGACCTTTATGGTAAACAGTGTAGGCAAGTGATAAAACACGCGTTCTCTTATAAGATGGTATGTTTATCAAACGGTAAACAAAGCGAGGGAAAATACCATGGAAAGAAATAAACTTCACATAACATGTCAAGAAGCTATTTGTGGTCCCCTTGTGGTACAGTGGTAAAATAGAAGTTAATTATCTGTTATAGATGCTACAAATTGGATGAGTGCTATTCAAAATAGAACTCATCCAGCCTTCTCAGTTGTTCTGTTATCATTAATCTTGCTCTGGTATCCTTTTTTTTATTTATTTCCCGTTATAATATTAACTGCGATAATTGACTGTCCGAAATTTCTGCATATCGAGAGTTTCAACAGCATATATGGATGTTCACACAAGTGTTGCAGCAGTTAATTGGGTTTGTTGTACTGCCTGGTTTTTGAATAACTAATTTGCATCTGCAAGGGCTGAATGAGCAGCAATCTATGTACTGTGAGTCCATGAAGATGATTACCGAGCAACCTCTTGTGTTTTTATAACTTCAACATTTTAATGCAGGTTGTGCCTAGCATTGCAATGATTGAGACATATGTTAGAATGCTTCTTCTGGCACCTCATGCATTGTTCCGGTCACATTTAAGTGTAATTTCCTTTCCCCTGCTTTTTGGTTATTATTTCTGTATGGTTATAATATTTCTTGTGTTATTTGTCATTGCAATTAGTTTATTAGTTAGAGTTAAGAGTCCAGGGAAGGAGTATTAAATTAGAGTCCAGGACAGGAATATGATTTCTCCATAGTGATTGGGAAGTAGATAGCGGATCCATTTATATCTTTCACTCTATAAGGGATGGCTTCTTTCCTGCAGGTTGAAGGATGTCCATGTGACGTCAATAAAAAAGGGTATAGTCATGGATGAAAAAAATTTGCAAGGAAATAGGAGAATAAGAAATCCACCCAAGAGAAGATACAAGAAAAAAAACCAGCCAGAATAAGGGATGGATACCTCTATTTTTGTTTTCTACCAATTATGGTGTATGCTTCATTGTTTCTGTCATGACCCTAACCCGTACCTATAGGTCCTAGTCATAACAAAGCGCCGGTGAAACCATCACCAAGGCCATTTCAGACATACGACAACTTACATTTACAAAGAAGACTATAATCCCCAAATATACCTCAGAGTTGTGCTTATTTAATAAGGTTTGACAAGCTACTTACAATGATTACAAAATTTAACAAGTAATCAGAACACATTCTCTGTCCACAAAATAACCGTATGACTTGACTCCACAAAACAAGTACCACGCCATCTAATTCTTCAATTCCTGAAAGGTGGAGAAAACACAAAATTATGTTTTACAAAATAAACTTCCTTATTACAAAATTAGGCATCAATAGTCATTCAAAATTCTAAGATAAACTTACTTATTACACCATGTTTCACTAACAAGATTCTAGGGTCAAGGTATGAGGTTAGGTTGAGATTTAACAACTTAAAAGTAATGTAAATGCCAATTCCGGTAGCAAGACCATCGTCATTAAAAACTAGACTTCAAGAGCTTTGAAACGACAGGTCATAGGTTAAAAGCGGAGTTCGGACGAGATAGCTACATCAGTTTAAAGTTGCACATTTAGCTTCGGAAAGACGGAGTTGCAGATTTTGCAGCTCTACCAACTTCAAACCAAAAACTGACTTTGCTCAGGAAACATCAAGGCACAATCTTCACATATTTTGAAAGATACACGAGTCTAGTTTCAAAATCAAGAAACGGTGTGCGATTTTTACGCTCGTGCTAAATGTTACGTATGTTTTCCCAACGGGTAACGGTGCTGACTGCACAGTGACGAATTTGAGTGCTGCTAGGTTACGAATTTCTACAGAGCGTAATACTTTGACTTTAGTTCTGAAATTTTTACCATGTATTGAATACACATAAAGGAAATCTCAGTAAAAATCTCATAAATTTCAAAGTTTTAAAAGTACCTCAATAAAAATCCCTTAAATCAGTTGGGTGCAAGATTTCTATTCTACAGAATTTCAAAGCTAAGTAATTCGTATAAAAATTAACATGATTCATCAAGGGTTTATCATGAGCTCTCTCAAAACTCAATGAACAAGGGTTCCCATGGTCTCTAAACTCCAAACCCTACCTTAAAGTATGAAATTGAACATGTAAACCATGAAATTATGGACAAGGACTCGTGTGTTTTACCTTCTAGGGCTTCAATTTCTTCTTAGAAAGGTTTTCCCCCTATTTCTTCTTCCTCCTCTCGGCTTCTCCGGTCTTCTCTCTCTCTCTCATAAGAACAGAGAAGGCAGCGTAGAACTTGCCTCTTGTTTTATTAGGATATAAAGGGAAATCATTGCGTGTGGATGTGTCCATGTGTCTTCATGTGCTCCAAGGCTAATTAACAAGTATAATTAAGTCAAACCCACTGTTTAGCTAAAACTCAACACGTACGCTAATTATAGAATAATTAAGGATCAAGGATATTACAGTTTCCATGTACTCTTCTGTTGTTCCCCTCTATTGTTCTTAAATATGCCCCTCTGCATTTAGCAAAGAGCATATGCAGTGACTTGGTTGTCTGTTTCCTGCCTCAAACCTGGTTCATACTAAGAGAGAACATTATGCTCTGGTCGTCGTTTGTTTAGAGAAGACTGCTCTTTGTGGAGCCTAGAATTAGTCTAACTGGAAGCCTTCATTTGAAGCTTCTAAATGAATTTTGTCTTGTATAATAAGTCCTTATAGCTAGTTATGTAACACCTGTCCCACATCGGAAGTCTACATGGGTGATCTTGGGTCTATATCAAACCTTGTGGGCTACTACTTGGGCCATGTGGTGTGGCTTGTGGATCAAAATCAAGATATTGGGCCAGTGGTTTGCTTGGGGCGTTACAGGTGGTGTCAGAGCAATCCATGTACACGACCGTGTGGGCCTTGGACTTTGGATTAAGTTTGGTTTGATTTGGTTTGGATTGGTGATTTAGTGCTCATCCTCTCGCAAGAGCGCGAGGCTAAGATTGTAACACCCCCGTCCCACATCGGAAGTCTACATGAAGGATCTTGGGTATATAACAAACCATGTGGGCTACTACTAGTACCTTGGGCTTAATCTTTTGGCCATGTGGTGTGCCTATGAATCAAAATCAAGGTGCTGGGCTAGTGGTCTACATGGGGCGTTACAAATGGCATTTAGAGCAATCCGTGTACACGACCATGTGGGCCTTGGACTTTGGTTTGACTTGGTTGTTGGTTTGGTTTGGTGATTTTAGTGCTCAACCCCTTGTGAGGGTGCAAGGCTATAAAAATGGGGAGATTGTAACCACCCGTCCTACATCGGAAGTCTACATGGATGATCTTGGGCCTATAACAAACTTTGTGGGCTACTACTAGATACTTGGGCTTAAGAATTTTGGGCCATGTGGTGTGGCTTGTGGATTAAAATCAAGGTACTGGGTTAGTGGTATGCTTGGGGCGTTACATGTAGTATCAGAGTAATCTATGTACACGACGTGTAGGTGGACAAAAAACAAAAATCAAATGGTGCTTTTACGGCATGTTGAACGTAATGGCTACTCGTGCCTTCTTGACCGGAACCCTAGTTCTTCGTCAGAACCTTGATCTGTAAAATTGACAGAGGTGAGCGCACCTTTGCCTCTCGTGGCAAAGGCCCTTCGATGCTTAAGTTAGTATCACGTACTAGAGAAAACCCTAACTATCAGTAGGAAATTAATATGAATGCTGTGTATTGCGTACCTTTTACCTCTAGGTTAACCTCGTTTATATATGCATACGTTTGCTTGCTACCCAAGCTTCCTTGTTGCCCTAGGTTTCCTATCACGTATAGGAAATCCAGGATCCTCTGGATTCTCGTTCCCTTGTCAATTTATTTACTTAGTCCTTTTAGGACTCCTTTCCATGGTGGGCCGAACATCCCATTCCCGTTGGGTATCAGCTAGATCCTATATTCTTGGGATCTTACTCTTTACGGATTACCACTATTCTGGAGCCTTCTAGAGTATTCCTTCTGTTTTACCACTTGAGGCTGCTTTTCCAAGAGTTCTCAATTTGTTCAGACACCTTATTGCCAAACAGATTGCTTGGACCAAAGGCTTCTCATGTCATTGGTCCTCATCTGCTGAACAGACTGCTTGGACCAATGACTTCTCATGTTATCGGTCGTTATTGCCGACCACCGCCTTCCACGGCGACTTATCTCATCTTATTTATTCCGTGTTCCCACATACCACCTGTTCGGGCTCTATTTGAGCTTGTTCGGGAATACCTCCCTACAATTGCTCCCCAACTTTACTTGTTATTTTAATTTAAATGACGAGCAAAGCTCCCAATATGCCGAGCAAAATTGCATTGCTCCTTATTTTCACACTTCCAAGCACAAAATTGGTGCAACTTCCATCATTAGCCAAACCAAACGTCCCATCACTTGGGCTGGACAGGCTTCTCTTGCCCTCACCTTTACATGTGGCGTGCTCCGTACTATCCACATTAAACGAATGGACGTCCTTCGTGGAATGGGACGCCCAAACGGCGTCTGTGGTGACGTTTCACATACGCCACCCCCTTTTCTTGGGTATTTGTGGGATTTCGTCCCATTTCAAAACCCCATTCTCTCTAGAGATTCCCTCTGCAGAAAGAAGAGTTTATGCACATCCGCCATCGGAGCACTGTTCACCATCTCGAGGCCTCTTCCTTTCTTCATTAGCAACTCTGATCGTTATTCCGTAAGTCATTGCTCCCCATTTCGCCCTATTTCTTTCGTCAATTAGGGTTTTGCTTTCTTCTAGGGTTTCTTCACCCCGTTATTATTGTCTGTAAAACATTCCTTCTAACAATGGGGCGGTTTAGGCGTCACTGCAATACCGCTCAGGCTATAGCCAATTTTAGATCTTGTTACGAGATTACTGACAACGTAGCCACCGTACTTGCCCCTGAGGACGCCGTCCGCGAGTGTCCTGATAACGACACTCTCCACATTCCCGTTGTCGCCGTCGTAGAAGGTGGGGTTAGGTTTCCTTTGGCCCATCTGCTTCGCCAAGTCTTGGCCCACTATAGGTTATCCCCAATGCAAGTCTCGGCCAATTTTTCACGTGTTGTTATGGGTATAAATGCCATCAACCAGATGCTAGGTACATCCCTAGGTCTACACGATATCCACCATTTATACAGTATCTCTAGGACCAAGGACGCCCTCACGTACTATCTGAAGAGTAGGGACTCTAGGAAAAAACTTGTCCTTGAGCTTCCTGACTTTGCTGGGGGGACGACGACGATTTCCTTTTCATCACGGGGAACTTCGAGCCCAGAAACGAGGATGGCCAGGTGATAGGTTTCCATGCCCCTCACAGATTTGGGCAACCATGTTAATTCCTTTTACCTGTTTTGTTCTCATTAGTCAAAGTTTACTCATAATTTGCTAATTTGTTCTGTTGCATGCTTCTTTGTAGCCACAAATGTCAACCAGGGCCATGACATTATCACCCCGCAAGTCCATGGGACAATCAATCTTGCCTTGGCTTTCAATGGACAAGGGACTCATCTTGCGGGCCGGGCAAGAGCAGCTCAAACTGCTCCTTAGTTACAGGGCCTCGTACGGTGGGTTCATTGATTGTCGCCCTCGTGCAGCGGACAATCCAGAGCTTCTAGCCCCTTCTACCTCGAATCCCGTTCAAGGAGGAAGAAGTCGATCTCGCACCCCTCCAATTCCCGACGAGCCCATCCTCCTTGCCGAGGAAGCTTCCACCTCATCTTCCAGCAGTTACACTCCTTCACCTCCACCACAAGAGATGAACCAGCCGATCAGCCTCAGTAGCTTACTCACCCTTCCCGAACACGGCCGTGGTCGTGGCACTGCTCGTGGCCACGAAGGTTCTCAAGGCCATGGTCGTCGGGCCAGTGTCCAAACTGGCGCTCCACCAGGCTTTTCTCCTAATGAGGTTGCTGAAGGTCATCGTGACAAACGTCCACGCCTCGATTCCTTCTCAACAGGGACTACTTCATTCGAAGGAAACTTAACCACTCGCGGATCCATTGCCTCTATCCTAATATGGGCCCCTCAGGTGTCCCAAGGAAATCGTCCTGTAAGTGTACGGGACAGTGCGGAGTCCGAGCACACTGCTCTGGCCCTATCTCAAGCTTTCCTACTGCCCTGGGATATGCAGAAGGAGGTGGAAAGCTCCCCTGACAAGTTGTTGAGTTCTTTTATGGTCAACAGTGCTAAGGTTGTCCCCTCACCTTGCTTTCTTTGTCTTAGAACCTAATACCTGTTATTAATACCTATATGTTTGATCAGTCCATGCAGAAAATGGTGGCAATGGCCCAAAAACTTGGCCAAGTGGAGCCTTAGCGTGCTACTGCTAGGCTTGCCAGTGAAAACACCAAGTTGCAACGCTCAATCACCGGACTCGAAAGAGAGAGAGAGATCAAGCACGTGGTATGGTGGATGAATTGAAAGGCAAGCTGGATGGAGCCAAAGATAGCCTCAACCAGACCCTCACAGAACTCAAATCAAGCAAGAATGAAGCCAAGTCGGCGTATCAACAAGGTTGTAATGAAGGGATTAGCACAACCACAGAGAGCTACAAGACCTAGATGCCTGCAATTCAAGATGAAATCTGGGCTGTTGCTTGGGCAGCATGCCTTAAAAAGGCTGGTGTAGCAGAGTCGTCCCCCCTTTGGACCTAGAACGACCTTCCAAGCTCCGTTGTTATTCCAAACGAGGAATTTGCTGAGGAGGAGGAGGACAGCCTTGACAAGGAGCTGAATGCCGATGTCTCTGAGCAGCACGTTGCTGATGCCGAACAAGGCGATGATGCGACCAACCCTGGCCAAAAGGAAACCAGTGGAGGTCCTGATGGTGAGAGCACTGCTGCGGAAGACACACCTGTTCAAGCTACTCCTAGCCCTGTCCAGGACTTGACCGTGGACGAGTAAGTATTGTTGTCTAGAGAGGAAAAGTGTGTACGGTGTTGAATTAACCCTAACACATAATCATTTATTTATATAAAGAGATACTCCATTCGTCCCGATTTGTTTGTCCATTCTAGAAAATCCAACTTTTTAAGGGAGCATAATTATTACACTTTTTGAATTTGAAC
>JAOTQK010000024.1:7092815-7108188 GCA_025642025.1 Rhododendron ferrugineum | reverse complement strand
TACGCAAATGACCATTAGCTCTATAAAATAGACCACGTCCAGGATGAGACTTGAGATACTTGACAATTCTAAGAACGACCTCCCAATGTGGCAAACGAGGAGCAGACATAAACTGGCTCACAATAATTACTGCAAATGAAATATCAGGACGTGTAATAGTGAGATAATTCAGTTTACCAGCCGAACGGCGATATTGATCAGGACTAGACAGTGCATCCCCCTGATCAATGCATAGTTTGACATTGGGATCCATAGGGGTATCAACAGGTTTCGCCCCTAACAAACCAGTCTCATCTAAGATATCCAGCACATATTTCCTCTGCGATAAACGAATACCATCTTTAGATCGTGCCACCTCAATAACTAAAAACTATCGCAATCTACCCAAGTCTTTAGTATGAAATTGACTCTGCAGAAAGACCTTCAACGCATCAATACCTTTCTGGTCGTCACCCGTAATAATAATATCATCGACATACACAATCAATAACACTTTGCCTCAAGTAGATGTGAGAGAGAAAACAGAATGAACATCGACTCATATCAAATTTTAAAACTGCATCACTGAACTTGCCAAACCAGGCCCTGGGAGATTGTTTAAGCCCATTAAGAGCTTTACGAATGCAACATACATGAGGACGCTCCCCTTGAGCAACAAACCCAGGTGGTTGCTCCATATAAACCTCCTCAAGAAGGTCGCCATGTAAGAAAGCATTATTGACATCCAATTGGAATAAGGGCCAGCCAAGATTGGCTGCAAGAGAAATAAAGAGACGGACAGAACCAAGCTTCGCAACCGGGGAAAATGTCTCAGCATAGTCAACACCATATGTCTGGGTGTAGCCCTTAGCAACAAGGCGAGCTTTGTAACGCTCAACAGACCCATCAGGATGATATTTCACAGTGAATACCCAGCGGCACCCCACAGTTGACTTTCCAAAGGGTAGAGGAACCAACTCCCAAGTCCCATTATCATGGAGCGCAGAGATCTCCTCCTCCATAGCTGTCCGCCACTCAGAAATAGACAAGGCCTCCTAAACAGTTTTAAGAATAAAGACAGAGGAAACAGAGATAGTAAAAGCATGAAGGGTAGGGGACAGGTGATCATAAGAGACAAATATAGCAATAGGATGAGAGATAGTACAAGTGCGAATACCTTTACAACGAACAATGGGAGGAGAAGGTGGAGCAGTAGGGGCCAAAAGAGGTGGACTCGGATCTCGCAACGGAGGAGAAGGCTCAGTGGCAGGCGGAGGTGGTGGCAGTGCAACTTTGGCACGACGAACATATACCTGCATCGAGGGGTGCTTTTGAGGTTGTCCGGAAGGAACCAAAATATGCATATACTCAGACTCATCCCCATGGGATGAAGTCGGAAAATAGGGTAACGACTCATGAAACATAACATTAACACAAACAAACTCGCGATGCAAAGTGGGAGAATAACACTTATAACCTTTTTGAGTCCGAGAGTACCCCTGGAATACACACTTGATAGAGCGTGGATCAAGTTTATCGCGGCTGGGATCAAGGGCAACATAACATGTGCACCTAAAAATTTTAAGAGGTAAAGAATATAAAGAACAACTAGGGTGCAAAATACTATAGGGAATCTGGCCCCCAAGAACGCGAGAGGGCATACGATTCATGAGATATCCGGCAGTAAGAATGGCGTCGCCCCAAAAGGATTTGGGAACCTCATCTGGATTAAAAGGGCTCGGGCAACCTCCGTCAAATGACGTATCTTGCGTTCGGCAACCCCATTCTGTTGGGGAGTGCGAGAACACGAAGATTGATGAAGAGTACCATGCTCATCAAAAAAAGCAGACAAAACATTATAGAAATATTCACCAACATTATCAGAATGAAAGATACGAAGAGAAACATCAAACTGAGTTTTTATTTCCATATAAAAAGATTTGAAAATGGAGTACAAGTCTGATCGGTTTTTCATGAGATAAACATAAGTAAGTCTAGAATGGTCATCCACAAAAATAACAAAATACTGAAAACCACCCCGTGAAGAAACACGCACAAGACCCCAAATATCTGAGTGAACTAAATGAAAAGGACGAGACACTCGACTCTCTACTCTAGGTGGAAAAGAAACACGACGATGTTTACTGAACTCACAGACCTCACATGGCAAAGACTGAAGACTACGACACGACGGAACTAACTGTTTGAGAGTCTGAAGAGAGGGATGACCAAGACGGCGAACAAGAGCAGTAAGAATACGATAACACAAGCACATGAGTCAAACAGATGCTGAAATAAACAGCAACAGTAGTAGCAAAGGACTCCGAACAGTAACAACAGCAATAAGACCCCAAATCACGAGTATAAGAGCCAAATCATGAATACTCAATTGAAATACCCAACTTACAGCAATGTGGAGTAGAGGTCAGACTACTCATTTGCTGGACAAGAGCAGAATAGACTAGAAAATCAACAACAGATCGCAGAATCAGCAGCCAAGAGGGTACCGGAGAGTTTGCCGGAGGCTGGGCGACGGGCGGCAAGGGTCATCAGAGGCTGGGTGATGGTCGGCAATGGTCGTCGGTCACTGGGTGTTGTCTGGGTGTAGGGTTTCGCTGGGTTTAGAAGTGTCGGGGGTGGTGAAGGCAATTTAGGGATGATGGGTGAGGGCCGACGGGGGCTGGGGAGGGCCGTCGGGGGCTGGGTTAGGGCTGTCGGCATTGGGTGAGATCTGTCGGCACCGGGTGAGAGCTGTGGGGGAGTGGTCGGTACTAGTTTTAGGACTAGAGGGTGGGTTCGAAGGTGGAGGGCTAGGGTTTCGAGACTAGAAGATCGATATAGGATTGTCAAAGGCCGAAGGTGGTGGGTGAGGGTGGCTGAAGGTGGTGGGTGGCTGCCGGCTATAGTGGGTTTAGGGTTTCAAGGGTGATTTAAGATTGGGGTTAAGAACCCGCTCTGATACCATGTTGTTTAGAGAGGAAAAGTGTGTAGAGTGTTGAATTAACCTTCACACATAATCATTTATTTATATAAAGAGATAGTTCGTTACACAATGTAATTAAGCAATGTGGGACTAAACACAATATACTAGTATACTAATATACCAGTATTCCAACAAGTATGATACAATCTCTTAAGGAAATTCCTTCCTCTAAAATAGGTTGCAGGCCTTGCGTGGCCATAGTTTTAGCCCGGCGTGGCAAAACATACATTCCAACTAGTCGTTATTACAGGTATTCGGCCCCTCATAACTCTGTTGGTGGCCCTTCGTGGCCTTTGACTTTCTTAAAACAGGCTTATGCATTCCTTGTTGTGACTTGTTTTGAGCACGTTTTGTCGCTCCATCCGTACAGGTTTACTCTTTCCATGCTTAATGGTGCACCTAAGTTTGCATTCGTAGTAAACCGTGCTTCGTAGTTAGTAATCTGTGTAGGTAAGTAGTTTCGTACTTAGTAAAAGACTGTGCATGTATTCGTATGCATCTAAGCGTTTTCGTACTTAGACAGAAGCCTAAGTGTTTTCATACTTGGCAAACTATGCATGTTCACGTATGCACTCCAAGTTTGTTCATATTTGGACAAGTTCCTAAGTTTATTCATACTTAGTTGACTTTGCATGTTCACGTATGCACCCAAGATTTTTCATTCTTGGATAAATCTAAGTTTTTCGTACTTGGCCAATTTATGCGTTTATTCGTACGTGCTAGGGCAGTCGTGCCCAACCTCAGCTCCCCAATACGAAGGAAGAAAGAGTGTGAACAAAGTCGAGAATCGTATTTACATAGACACAGAATAAGAACCATCAAGAGAAAGAACAGAAATTCCTGAAAATTCATATGTACTGCCAAAGTAGGATTTTATTCATAATCTTTGAACTCAAGAGGGCGTTACCTGTACCCCTTGCAACTAAAAAATAAAAAACAAGGGAATTGAGTCCTTCTACCACCACACCCATTCACACACCCAATTACACACCCACACTCACAATAGAGGTGGAGCCCGCACACACTACACACTTAGTGTGTGTTGGCCCTACCCTTATTGTGAGTGGGGGTGTGTAATTGGGTGTGTGAATGGGTGTGGTGTTAGAATTATTGATAAAACAAAGAACTTGCTCGAATTGTGGACATTCCAAGGCCTTGGCATCGGGTTCCCGTCCAGGTCCGCCAATCTATAAGCTCCTATGCCCACAATCTAAGTTACTCGATACGGGCCTTCGCAATTGGCCCCTAACTTGCCCTCATTCTGCACCTTGGTGTTACCAAGCACCTTTTGTAGTACCAGATCCCCAACACCAAACTCCCGTGGGTGCACATGTTTATTGTAACTCTTCATGAGCTTCTCTTGATAAGAGGCCAAATGCACCAGAGCCCTTTCTCTCCGTTCCTTGGCAAGATCCAACTCGATCTTCTTGGATGAACTCTTTGAGATATCCTTGAGCCACCAGATCATCTAGGTGCCTTTTGAACATCTCACAATCTTCTGTCATGTGACCCCATCTTTATGATGGCTGCAGTGCTGACAAGTAGCTCGCTTTGCATATTTATCTTCTTCCAATCTCGGGGGCCATTTGAAGTAGGGGTGATTCTTTATTCAATAAAGAATCCTGTAAATTGGTTCTTTCCAGACCGTGGTTACCAAAAAGAAAGATTTGGGTTCCAGAGCTTGCCTCTCCTTGTACGGCTCCTTCTTAGCCTGCCCATATTCCTTTCTTTCCCTGTAAGTCTTGGGCTCTTGTTTGTCCGATTTCTTTGCGGGCCCCTTGGCCCGCTCGGCCACAACTTTGCCGTCCTCCCGTAGTATGTCATCCTCCATCCTGGCATGTTGTTCGATCCGCTCCATCAATTTTGCCAGTGTATCCACTGGACTCATGTTCAATGAACGACGCAAGTCCCCACAAACTGGCAACCCAGTTTTGAACGTGGCTATTGCATACTGTAGACACCCCAATCTGGGCTTCCAGATTAGTTTACTTTCGGTTTCTGATTCCCCGATGATGAAATCGGATCAAGAACACCTTGGGAATGATAAGTATTTGAACTTTGAGAAACCCTTGAACCTAACCTAGCCAAAACCACTTAAAAAGCCAAAAAGCCAAAAAGCCTAAGTTGACTGGCGTGCGCTACACCCAAACCCCCGTGCGCTGGTCAGGTTGCCAGGTGTGGTCAACCGTCAAAGTTTGACCGTTGACCATCGCGCGCCAGGGCTCATCCATCGCGCGCCAGAGCGCATCATCGTGCGCCGGACCTAGTCCAGCGCGCACTGGTCAAACCTGTCCCTATCAACTTTACTGGCTGGGAAGCTTACCTACCAAGCAGCCCTCAGCCAGCCTCGTGGACTGGCTGAGCTCCTCTCTTTGCACTAGACCTAACTCCCTTGTTCTCCTATAAATACCCCCATGGTTCTTCCATTAAAAGGGTTCAAGAATTAGGGTTCCAATTTTCTAATAGGGTAGCAACATCCCACCACCATTTACACACTCCAATCAAGCACAACCATCTTGTTCCTCAATCCTCAAACCTCAAAGTTCAAACACCTTTCAAACCTCAAAAGACTAAATGTATAGCTTACCTTGGTTCTGCTCTCTGTTCTGATCCCTGAGGGGGGTTGGCAGGTCAAGGCTGGTAATCAATACCAGTCCTGGCCCTAAAGCTAGCAAGGTTTCAAAAATTGTAGAGGCAAGAACCAGCGCGCGTCAGTCCCACTCTCGCGCGCGCCACTCCGTGGCTGGGCGTGCAGGACCACGTGGGTATTGGTGTCTTGCTATTTTATGTTCTTCTTTGCATATATCTCACTGTGAAGCATGCTAACAACCAATTTACTGTTTTCCATAGTTAAAACTGCTAGTTTTACATTTCAATATTCATTTCTGCTGCTGTGGAGTACCTCTGGGAACATTCTGGACCTGTCCCAGAACCCAGAAACATGTAAAACCAAACACTGGAAATTTGGTTCATACCATCGTGCGCCAGGGCGCATCCATCGCGCGCCAAAGCGCATCCCGCGCGCGACGGTCAGCCTATTTCCAGTGAGTGGCCTTTGCACGGGTAACTTGGTATTTGGCCATTACTTTATCCCCACACTGTTTATGGGGTGTTTTGTTAATTTATAGGGCTTTTCAGCCTTTTAAACTGCTTAGAATTGCTCATTAACTGCCTATAAACTGTTTGGTTTGTCCTGGGTGTGCACTGGTCCTTCCAGAGCCCAGAGGGTTTGAGAATAAGAGCTGTGGGCTTAGGCTTACTGGCGCGCGCTGGTCTTATAGTGCCGCGCGCAGGTGTGATCAGCATGCAGTGACTTGATCAGTGCATACTGATTTCTTCCTGCGCACGGCACTCCGGGATAAGAGCCTTCCAATCTGTTTAAGATCCCCACAGCAGTCTGTTTTCATCCTATACTAACTGTTTCAATAGAGCAAACATGCTTCCTATCACATCCTGCAAACTGGTACAGTTTTAATCCCCATTAACTGTTCCTCCGCCCTAATTGGCTAAAAATCGATTAATAAAAGAAGAATCAATGCTTTCAAAATGCCTAAGTAGAAACCGATCTCCGGATTGGGCGATGGGGGTGCCTTAAAACCCTTCCCCTCTCGTAACCTGGCTCCCGAACCCAGATATGGTTATGACGGACTGGTGCTTTCACTTTTTCAAATCAAACAGCGCGGCAAGTCCTTCAATAATACGGTTTCTTGGGTGTCAGATCTTCAAACCCGAATGGCGACTCTGTATTCCGAGCGCTTGCTTCCTGGCTCGCGCTCCCTCGATCCGAGAGAAAGGAACGGAATCCTTTTTTCTCAGGGCACGCTGCCCACACATACTCCTCGCTGCAACTTTCAATCTTGTTGGAAGTTTCCCACTATTTCTTTGCATAATCTCTGATTGGTTCATTCTCTCCTTGTTTCATTGCGGAGAGGCTCTCAAAGGTCTTTGGTGCTCTTCTGCTTATCAGAAACCGAGCAGTGAATTCCTCGGCTAATTGCCTCCATCCCCGTATGGAGTGCGGTCCCAGCTTATGGAACCAAGACAGAGCTACTTTCCCCAAACTCGATGGGAACATTTTGCACATTATTGCATCATCCCCGTCGTGCATGAACATAACCTGGTAGTGTTGTACATGCGCTACGGGATCCACACTTGTCTCATAAAGGATGAACGTGCCATGTTTCACCCTGCTCGGCAGCCTTGCCTCCTGCAACTTCTTTGCAAAGGGGGAGGCTGCTATATTGCTGAGGGCTTTCCGCGCTGCTTCTCGTGCAGTCATGGTTCTGTCCTCACGCCCTTTTGTTTTGTGTGCTCCACTCCTCTCCCAATCGGAATTAGGTCTCTTGTACCAGTCCCTGTGGTGCTTCCTGGTCCCTTCCTTCTCGGGGGTGGGACTTCGGCTCCTGCTCCTTCTTCTTCGTGAAAGAGCCTTCTTGTACTCTACCATGGTCCGCCTGTCTCCCCTGGAATTTCTTCGTGAAAGTCCAGTGTCCTCAGGATGCTCTCGGATCCGTTCTAACTCTCGAATCTCGTGTTCTCTTTTTTTGATCAAACGAGCGGATTCCTCAATTTCCTGCCTCTTCTTATCGAGGATATCTTCACTGTTGTGCACGCTTTTTGAGTGTGCGACTGACTCCCCTTCACGGTGGGATTTACTCCTCCGTGTGGACCTTGTGGCCGTCCTGCCCTCCCTGTTCTTGGAGCCATCCAGGACGGTCAGGGGGTTGCCCTTGCTTGTCGTCTTCTTACCCTGTTCTACACCGGGCTTTCTCGGAGCGTCTGGTGGGGGTTTATCTCCTCCCCCACCTAGCAGGTTCTTTGGGTCGAGCGGTGTCTTTCGATCTTCTTCCACCATGGTCGTTTTTCAAAGAGAACTCTTTCGTTTCCCACAGACGGCGCCAATTGTAGGTGGACAAAAATCAAATGGTGCTTTTACATTGAACGTAACGGCTACTCATGCCGCCTTGACCGGAATCCTAGTTCTTCGTCGGAACCCTAATCTGCAAAACAGACAGGGGTGAGCGCACCTTTGCCTCTCGTGGCAAAGGCCCGCCGATGCATAAGTTAGTATCACGTACTAGAGAAAACCCTAACTATCAGTAGGAAATTAATATGAATGCAGCGTAATGCGTACCTTTTACCTCTAGGTTAACCTCATTTATGTAGGCATACGTTTGCTTGCTGCCCAAGCTTCCTTGTTGCCCTAGGTTTCCTATCACGTATAGGAAATCCAGGATCCTCTGGATTCTCGTTCCCTTATCAATTTATTTACTTAGTCCTTTTAGGACTCCTTTCCATGGTGGGCCGAACATCCCATACCCGTTGGGTATCTCACCTAGATCCTATATTCTTGGGATCTTACTCTTTACGGATTCCCACTGTTCTGGAGCCTTCTAGAGTATTCCTTCCGTTTTAGCACTTGAGGTTGCTTTTCCAAGAGTTCTCACTCTGTTCGGACACCTTATTGCCGAACAGACTGCTTGGAGCAATGATTTCTCATGTCATCAGTCCTTATTGCCGACCACCTCCTTCCACGACGACTTATCTCATCTTATTTATTCTGTGTTCCCACGTACCACCTTTTCGGGGTCTATTTATGCTTGTTCAGGAATACCTCCCTACACGACCGTGTGGCCCTTGGACTTTGGATTTGGATTTGGTTTGGATTGATGATTTAGTGCTCAACCCCTCACGATAGCGCGAGGCTGTAAAGGTGGAGAGAATGTAACACCCCCGTCCCACATTGGAAGTCTACATGGATGATCTTGAGTATGTAACTACTACTAGTACCTTGGGCTTAATCTTTTGGCCATGTGGTGTGACTTGTGGATCAAAATCAAGGTACTGGGCCAGTGGTCTGCTTGGGGCATTACAAGTTATTCGTTTTAGGCTGCCATCCTATTAGCATAAGCTTTTTGAACAATGGGTGACTTAACATGGTGATAGAGGTTGGTTCAAAGTGGTCTTGGGCTTGGTTGGTTCAAACTAGTGTTGGATAAACCTATCTGCATTACCTACCCTGGGGAGGTAATTTACCCATTTGATGTGCCGGTTCAGTCTCTTACTACTCAGTGGGGTCCTTTGGTGCTAATGCACTCTTTAAGTTACGGGCTTTTGGAGATATCTATAGCAAGAGTGGGTCCTTTCTGGCTTCTATATTTTAGTCTTGAGAGCTCATCCAATACATTCCTGGTTGCTATTGGACACTTTGGAGTCATCCTGCTTTGTCATTTCACACTTCTGTATCTCGCAGTATGATTGCATTATTCACGAGATATTGTCCAGGAAGTTAGTTGTCTCATTTCCCTTCGTTCTATGTGAGATGCTTTTGCTTACTAATAGAAAATTGCCTTCATTTTGCAATTCCTTGCAGCATCTGTCACAAAGGAATCCAGCACTTTTGAACAGGCCTGGAGCTTCTCTTTTGGTGCTTGAAATTCTGAACTACCGTTTGCTTTCACTCTACAGGTGATTGAAAGTACAGTCCAGCGTTTGAAAAAAACAGAACTACTGTGCTTTGTATGCAAAAGAGCTTCCATTTGAGCATGCTGAAAGCAGAATAAGATGGAAAGCATTACGACAAACAAAATAGCGTATTCTGATCTTTATCTTCAGGATGCTCTGGCTTTCAGCTGCCATGGAACCTTCTGCATTGGGTCGATTTTAGCGAGTCATATTTGACAGACATAGTAACAATGCAAGATTGTGACTTTACCTATCTTTTCTTTGTAGGTACCAAGGGAAAAGCAAGAACTTGATGTACGATATAACAAAAATAATTTCCACCCTGAAAGGGAAACGTGGAGACCATCGCATTTTGAGACTGGCTGAAAACTTGTGCATGAATCTTATATTTTCATTGAGAGAGTTTTTTTTTGCGAAGAAGGAAGGGAAGGTAGGATATATGGGGATTAAATCCAAAATCCGTATTGCTAAGGTAATTAAAATTTAAGTGTCTATTTCTTTTCAGGGCCCTACTGAATTTACAGAAACACTGAATCGTATTACCATAACAACGCTTGCCATCATCATTAAGACACGTGGGATTGCTGAGGCTGAGCAGGTGCTCTACCTTCCAACCATGGTGGAACAAATATTAGCAACCAGTCAGCATACATGGTCAGAAAAGACTCTACGCTACTTCCCTCCTATTCTACGGGATGCCCTGAGTGGACGGATAGACAAGAGAGGACTTGCAATCCAAACATGGCAGCAGGTTACTAAAATGCTTTATTATGCTGGTTCCAATGTCATTGGTTTGGTTTATTTTTCCACTCTGTCATGTCTAAAATTTTCTTGTCTCTGAAATCAAAAAGTTGAGGTCTCAAATTACTGCTGAAATCATTTGAAGAATGTGAATCGCGGTGTGGATACTGATTATGTGGCGTTCAATTCACTTGATGTATATTAGAAAGAAGAGGCTTGCCCGCGGGCTGTAAATAGGTTTCATTTTCCATTTCCTATTAGTGGATGCTAATGGGTCCTCATATGACTTAGCTTACCTTGATCTATTATAGTAGTCAATTATTATGGCGACACCTATTGTAATACATACAAATCCGGCTGTACCTTATCATTCTAGCTTCATGTCAGAAAAGGCGGAATAGCCGATCAATTTGGATGGAAAAGTTGTAGTTTCATTTCCACAGCCACATTTATTTAATAGTGAAGAGACGGATTTGAAATGGGCTTCTACGTCTATAGCGCCTCTAAAGAAGAAGTTAGAACTACAGAATTGGATGGCTTTCCTGTTTCCTCGAGGACTGTCCATTGAGGGCGAAGGTGTGAGTCCGAATTGGGGATGACAACCAGATCCATAGTCCATACAAAGATTCTCCAATTGCGGATAGACTTTGGGTTGACTCTTTCATGCTGTAAATGCAATCGCTATCGTTCCTCATATAATTATATTCTATTGAAAAGACCAGTCTTTCGATCCCGTGCTGTCAATACCAATGGGTGTTAACATTGTACAAAGGTTAGAACTTTTGTATGTATCTAGTATCTTGTGAAAATAGTTCTGTGAGGCACGTGCACCATGGTATCAAATTTGGATTTGCCAACTCAATTCTCAATTACACGTTGAAGACTGCAGGATTTTATCTTTCACTGATGTGGCAAAGGGAAGCACCTCTAGGTCTAGGATATTTTGACAGAGTATGGGAAGAAGATGAGATATGTCATACACGGCACGCTACTGGTGGGTGAGGATGGACTGAGGAGCAAACAGCGTGGCAGTGACCTCTATTACATGTGTTGGGTCTTCGTGTAGGGTGCTGGAGCTGGTTCTGCTTGCATGCTTGTGAATATCCAGTTCATCTAGTTCCCAACTCCAAGAAGACTAAAACCACTAAGCTTTTGTATACACTATAATACTGTTTTGTTTTTTTCCCTTTGCAAAATACTTTTTTTGTTTGCTGGTAAATATAACATAGAGCATTAAGCACAACTGCTCTACTCAACTGGAGTAGCCAGTTAACTTGAATTAAGAGTTGAGCTGATGATTTTCTTTCCTTTTATGACATGGTTTAGAAACATATTTTGTACTTGGCTCTGTTGTAGTGAGTTACATTTATTTTTTTGTGGTGTGTACAACTTTTGTGGTTATCATTTTATTCCTTTTGGGGACGTTAAAATGAGCTTGCAGAAAGGCGAAAAGGTGGTTCGAGAATGTGTTTTTGTGAGCTCTATTTAGGCACAAGTAAAATTTCTTTCATAAAGATTTTTCTCTCTCCTTACATTGAGTTGTAAAGTCTGTGGAGAGAGGATTTACATATCCCGGGAATTGTGAAATTCTAGATCTTAAATGGAAGTGATTTAGTAAACTTTACAAGCATGCATGCAACCAGTGAAAGTTCTTAAATTAGTATTAATCCCAGTTTTTAAACTTATAGTGCTGAGTACACTTAATCCAATTTGTCGTTTGATATGGCAGGCAGAAACTACTGTGATTCACCAGTGCACTCAGCTTCTTTCACCATCTGCTGATCCTTCATATGTTGTGACTTACATCAGTCACAGTTTTCCTCAACATCGGAAGTACCTTTGTGCTGGCGCATGGATACTTATGCATGGGCATCCTGAGAACATTAATAATGCAAACCTTGTAAATTCCCACTCCAATTATCCTGAATTTTCCAGTGAATAATTTCATTATGCTCTGGATCCCTAGCAAAATGTTAAATCTCCCTCTGTGTGTGTGTGTGCGCGTGGGTGGGTGGGTGATGAATGCAGGGACGTGTCTTAAGAGAATTTTCCCCTGAAGAAGTGACAGATAACATATATACAATGGTTGATGTCCTTCTTCATCACATTCAGTTGGAGCTACAGCATGGGCATTTATTGCAGGTCTTTGTCGTGCCCTTCTTTTTATTTTTCTCTTTATCCGTTCTATGCTTGTTCTTTCCTCTTTATTTTGATATAAGCTAAAGGTAGAGATTGGTATTTGCTTTCCCCCCGTGTATGTTACAGTTTCCTGGTTGATGATATATTTCAGGAGCTCATATCAAAAGCTTCTACAAACCTTGCATTTTTTATTTGGACTAATGAGCTGCTTCCCTTGGATATTTTGCTTCTTGCACTTATTGACCGGGATGATGACCCCCATGCTTTGCGCATTGCGGTATGTTAATTGAGCAGTTTCTTCTTCTCTCCTGAACTTTGAATTCTGTAGATGCATTAGTATCACCATCAACATCTATGTGCATTCCTTGCTATAAGTCTACTCCATTTTAATTCCAGCTGTGGTGCATTGAATAAGTTTGATGCTTATCTTGTGTTTAACAGATGGTTCTGTGTTCTGTTTCTTCGTGCCACTTATTTCTGGTGTGTTGTTTTAGTGCTTAAGTTGCTTGTCCAAAATCATTTTAGTTAAATGGAGTGTAGTATCTTTACACAAAATAATGTATCTATCTTTTGTCTCATCTGTTGTTGTGTGGTGGTGGGGAACAAATATTCGTCCCACAACCGTTTAATGGGATGGGAGCAGGGTTTTTGGTTCTACCATTAAAGGTTTTGAGATAGGTAACAGTCAATGTCAAAGGGGCAAGGCGAGGTCCTATGCTCAAGTAGTAGTTCCACTGGCCAAAGGGGCCAGTTGCGACTGGAATTGGGGTTTGGAAGGTTGATGTAGATTTTCCAGTTGGGACGGTAGTCAGGCCAAACTTGTGCATTTCTTAGGTGGGTGCTTGGTTGGGAGGTTAGGGGGTGTTTTAGATGAGGTAGCAGAAATATAATTGGTTAAAGCTTTTTGGTTGTTTATATTTAGATTTCGGCAGAAGAGCTAGATATCAGAAATTTCAGTGGCGTTTCTTCTTCTTCTTCTTTTTTTTTTTCCCATTACAATCTGAAGTGGAGGCGCATAGAGTGTTGGCTAAGTAGGTGAGCCTCTGTTTCTAGGTTGGTCGTCGACTGGTTTATGTTATAGATCAGAGGGGATGCCGATTTGCGTGTGGTTGAGGGTGATGGGTATACCTCTGCATTTGCTGAAAGAAGTTTTCAATGCCATAGGTGACAAGTGTGGTGGATTTTTGGACGTTGACAAGGATGAGGTGAAGGAGCACTTGAAATGGGTTCAGATCAAGGTGAGAGTGGAGATATGCATCACCTATCTGGTCGGAGGAGGGTCCAAGGGCGGAAATGAACAAGGTAAGTGTTGGTGTTAGAGGTTGGGCGCAAGGGCATGCTGGTGGAGTGAGGGCAGTTGGTGGGTTTTCAGGGGGAGGGTGAGGGGTAGTGGAGCTCCGAGTGAAGGTTTCTGTTGCTCAACTGCCATGAGGGTTTCTAGGGGCTTTGTTGATTGCAAAAGTTGCTCTAAACAATGGTTGAAGAGTGTTTCGGGATTGGGTCAGCAGTGTACGGTGCGGCGATGTTAGGGATTTATTCGAGGTCTGGTTCTGTGAGGTAATAAAGAAATGGAAGGGCCAAGTTTCTGTTTTCTGATATTGAGGAGATGTGGGAGAGGAGTGCGCAGATGGAGTGTGAGAGAAATGTGGGGAGGTCTAATAAGGCGGTGACAAAGTTAAAATCTTTGCGATGTTGCATTAATCATGAGGGAAGGAAGAACGGTGGGAGGAAAGGGGAAGTAGGGGCCAGTGTCAATCTTTCTATGTTATATTGAGGATCAAGATAATTAGTTGAAATGTGGGGTTTAAATGATGGGATAATAATTCAGCGGTGAAGGCGTGCCTCTAGGAGTAGAGGGGGATGTGGTTTGTTTGCAGGAGACAAAGTTATGTACAATTTCCATGGAGGAGGTGAGTATGTGCGGGGGGCAGATAGGTAGCATGGATCCGTGTATATGAGGAAGGAATGTTTGGAGGAGTGTTAATTATGTGGGATAAGAAGGTGGTGGAGATGCTGGAGTGTGAGATTGGGAGGATTTTCGGGTTGGTTGACGTTGATTCTCTGTATGGTTTATGGTGTAGTGCTCAGTATTTGAGGCCATATTTCTGGGAGGAGCTGATGATGTTGTCATTTAGATGTGGAGTTCCTTATTTGTGGGGATTGATTTCAATGCAGTGATGTTTCCGAGGGAAAAGTTGGGGTGTGTTGCGCTATGTGGGGCCATGAGGAGGTTCTTTGATTTTGTGTCGGTTTTGTAGTTGATGGATTTAACTTTTATTAGAAGAGGCGTTCTACGTTCAAGGATAGGGGGAATGGTGGAAGAACTAGAGTGTCATGGTTTGGTTGGTTTGTTCTTGCAAGGAAACTAAAGTGTTTGAAATAGAATCTGAAAATTTGGAATGAAGAGGGTTTTGGAAACTTGAATCACGCAACTGGAGTACGAGATTTTCTGTAGGATGGTGAATGCTCATTGGAGGTCCAGTTTTATGGCGTGGGTTAGGGAGGGATTCGGTCTTGGACATGGAGGAGGATATTCACTAGGGTAGTTTGATTTGCTAGGGTAGTTTGATTTGTACACGGGTTTATTTTTGGGGGACGGTGATTGGATGCTTCGAGTGGATGGATCGAACTTTGATGCTATTTCCATTAAGGAGTGTCTTGGTTGCAAAGAGATTTTTTGGAGGTGGTGGTATCACTCAAATCTATCAATGCCGAGAAGGATCCGGGTTTGGACGGATAACTTTTGCCTTCTTTCAATAGTGTTAGGAGCATGTCGAGGTGGTGGTGATAGGTATGTTTCATCGTTGTGGTTCATTGTGAGTTTGAGAAGAGTGTGAATGCATCATTTGTTACTTTGATCCAGAAGAAAAGAGGCATGGAGGACATTCCGAATTTTCGGCCAATCAGTCTTCTTGGGGCAGCGTGTATAGTTGTTGTGGATGTGAATGTCAGGAACAATACTTGAGGTTGTCCCTCCGGGTATATGGCGGTCACTACAGAGATGGAAGAGGAGAGAGCTCGGGGCAGCCGTAGAGAAGGAAAGGGGGGGGGGGGGGGGGGGGGGGG
>JAOTQK010000024.1:7067250-7081202 GCA_025642025.1 Rhododendron ferrugineum | reverse complement strand
AGGTGTGTAGGGTATTGAATAAACCCTCACACATAATCATTTATTTATATAAAGAGATAGTTCGTTACATAGTGTAAATAAGCAATGTGGGACAAAACACAATACACTAAACCAACATCAACTATTTCCAAGATCATATACGAGTATTTAACCGTTATTCCCTAGGAATAGAATCTACTTTCCGACCCATTACAATCCAGTCAGCATCTACAAAAGGAATTTTGAGGACGAATGATAGACTATTTGGTGTATGGTCAGGTCAAAAAATATATATGACAGTCATTTTGGTAAGTGACACTACATAAGTTTAATCTGAGTAATCTTTCTCTTTCATGGCAAGATGAGAAATGGCCTGTCTTCAAGGAGACATTGACTGTACAGGTTTTGAGGGGCACTGAATGAATTCGCCTTTTGTTCTTCTAGTGGCATATACATTGTTAAGGGTCCCTTTCATATATTGCTGTCAATTAAAGCATTGGTAAGTATTTCCATGGGATAACTTTATTTAATGTTCTTGAATTCCCTTATTTTTATTTTTTGTTCTGGCAGGTATCCTGTATTCTTTGACGATATCGTAGCGCGTTTGCTTCCGGTTATCCCAGTAATCATCTACAGGCTTATTGAAAATGACGCCACAGACTTCGCTGACAGAGTACTACAGTTGTATTCTACATTTCTTCACTACTATCCTCTAAATTTTACATTTGTGCGCGATATTCTTGCATATTTCTACGGTCATCTCCCAGGAAAGCTGATTCTCCGATTGCTAAATGTCCTGGATCTTAAAAAGGTAAAAACCCTCTCTCTCTCTATCTCTCTCTCTCTCTCTCTCTCTCTCTCTCTCTCTCTCTCTCTTGTTACTTCTGATTCATTGATTGCTTTCTGTTTTCCTCACAGATCCCATTTTCTGAGTCATTTCCTCAGCACATTAACTCATCAAATGCTGCCATTTGCCCACCATTGGACTACTTTGCAACTCTTTTATTAGGACTTGTCAATAATGTTATTCCTCCTATATATAATAGCTCAAAATCTGGCTCACTGGGGGAGGCATCAAGTAATTCCCTCCGTGCACACAATAAGACATCGGCAAGTTCTCTGGCCGGATCCACAAATGTTTCTGAAGGCCAGAGAGCATTCTATCAAATCCAAGATCCAGGCACACATACTCAGCTGATCCTTGAAACGGCAGTCATAGAAATACTGTCCCTTCCAATAACTGCTTCTCAGATTGTATCATCGCTAGTTCAAATCGTTGTGCATATACAACCAACCCTTATCCAATCTAGCAATGGTCTTCATGGTGCTCCTAATGGTGTTGGTCAAGGTTCTGTTTTACCCACTTCCCCTTCTGGCGGCAGCACTGATTCCATGGGTGCAAGTAGATCCACTCCTTCAATCTCCGGAATAAACACCTCTAACTTTGTTTCCCGAAGTGGCTATACCTGCCAGCAGTTATCTTGTTTGCTCATCCAATCTTGCGGTCTTCTGTTGGCTCAGCTCCCAATGGATTTTCACGTACAACTCTATATGGAGGCATCACGAATAATAAAAGAGAGTTGGTGGCTCACTGATGGTAAAAGGTCACTTGGAGAACTAGATTCTGCCGTTGGCTATGCTTTGCTGGACCCAACATGGGCTGCCCAAGACAATACGTCAACCGCCATTGGTATTTGCTTGTTTCCTTTAGCTTTGTACTGATCTGTTCCATATACGCTCAGATAAGGGCAATAGGCTTGTGTCCGACATGTTTAGTTAGACATTCACCTACCAAGCATATTGTGTAATGATGAACTTATCCTAAAATATGCATGGAACTCCTAGATATTGCATTAAAATGCCATTTATCCTACAAAATAAAAGAAATACATAATGAAATATATAGTTCATCTGTGTCCCCATATCCTCAAAATGGAAATTAATGGATCCAATACTTAGACACGTACCCGTAGACAATACCAGTACCCGATTCGATATAACACAGGTACTTATAAACTTTGCCGTCTATGCTGATAGCTGGTTGCTGATATTATCTTTCTCTATAGTTCATACTTCTTCATTTTCCTTTTGATCCACTCGTGATCAATATGCCATCGGCTAAAATTTTCCTTTTCTTCCATTCTTAGGTGTAAAATATGCTAGCTCTCATTTTCCCTGCAACATCATATTGGAAAATGAGAGCCTAGTTGTAGACATAAATTTTGAACCATAGAGTTTAATCCACAATTCGAAATCTATATCTCAAATATCCATTGTTCAAGCGAACAGTGTTGATTGTTTATTTGTAGGCTCCTATTTCCGATTTGGATTTCAAATCGTTAATTACATAGTACGAAAGTAAAACCTCCGATTAGTGAAGTATAAAGAACAGGAAAAGACGAGAATGATTTAATTTTATTGATGATTGGGGTTTAAAACCCTTGTTTACATCAAAACAAATATTTAAATAGGATACATTTAGAGGGATTGGAACCCTTTACCTATCACTTGGTATGCTTACTCTTATTGGTCTTCAAGGCTTGCTGAAGATTACAGGTTGTAGTGAGCGAGTAGGTTGCTTGGTTGTTCAATCCCTTTAGGTGTTCAGGTTTCGGCCCATTTTGGCTTTTCCTTGGTTGGCAGCTTGCCAATCTCGGCTTCTTCTCACTTTTAGGTCTTGAATTGGCACATGATTGTTCTTAGGCTTTGTTTAGGGATATGATGCCGTCTAAATCCTTGTTCCTTTTAGTCTTTGTACTTATTCAAAGATTAATAAAATTTTCTTTGCCTTTCAAAAAAAAAAAAAAAGTAGGTTGCTTGGTCGTTGTAGATTGCTGAAGTTTTGCTTGAGTAGTGTATCTTCTCTCTCTTTTTATTTTCTACGTTGAGGGGGAAGAGATGTATGTATAGCTTCTATGTTTAGGGGAGAAGAGAGATCCCCTTCGTTTGATGATGGACCTCTTATTTATACGGGCTTCCTTCATCAGATGCTTGGTCACCAAATAATTCTTTTGAATCTGAATCGTTGTTGCCAGGATAGGATGCTATCTCATCTTAAGCTCCTCAGCCTCTTTCAATTTCGAATATTGGTTACATCTGATGGCATCCACCTTGGAATATTCTTCTGCTTCCACAGAAGTATTTCTTGGGCTCTACGTATTATTTGATTTGAGACTACGTTAACCCATATTTGATTTGTAGGCCCTGCGAAATGCGGGCCCTACATGGTTCAACTGATTTGTCGAGCTGCTACTTCATCCGCAGGCCCATATACTCGTAGGCTTGTTGGGCCATCATATGTTCGTTGATTCGCGAGCTTGTTGGGTTAACATGCATTTAGGCTCTTTATATGCCATTTAGTCCGCAAGCCCAACATATGATACATTGATGATGTGCGTCAATCTTTTGTTCAAATTTATGTGCCAAAACTAGTACTCACACATCATTGTATGTTAGAAATTTATCGTGCATGTGACAACTCATCAGTATTTTTTTTTCTGGTCACAAATTTGGCTGATAGGAAAACAATCTAAGGGCTTAATTCTTCTGCTAAAACATATTAGCAGTGAGTCTTAATTTCTCTAGTGATTGAATCAGAATAGTTGTGGAATTCAATTTTTTTTGGTGTACATAAATTGTTCTCTCAAGTTTCCTAGGCAAGTGAGATATGTGTTTGAGTTCACGACTTGTTCTTCTATCCCAATAGACGTAATCTGTACATTGTGGGGATGCTGGTGATCTTCTAGGACTGATCAATTGAAGATCATCACCATGAAGCGTTACATGTTCAGGGACAGTTGTTGCTTGCATTTTTATTGTTGTTTTTTGGTGATCCTCTGATCCTGTAATATACTTGTATCATCATTGCCAGGTAATATTGTGGCCCTGCTTCACTCTTTCTTTAGTAATCTTCCACAAGAATGGCTAGATGGAACACATCTCATCATTAAGCATCTCAGGCCAGTAACATCAGTTGCTGTGTTGAGAATTGCATTCCGTGTTATTGGTCCGTTGCTCCCTAGATTGGCCAATGCACATGCTCTTTTCAGTAAGGTATGCTAGCCATTCACTTCTTCTAGATTAAATTTTTTCTATTTCAGCTCTGGTATTCAGCAATGTATTTTATCACCAACATTAAGCCTTACTCGGGCAGATTGACCTTCAATATTTCCAAGCATCCGTGAGATGATTCTTAACACTCACTGCACAACTTATCAGTTTTTAACTATGCACAACTTATCTGTTTTTAACCATGCCAAGTACATATGTGACTTGTTCAGAGATCCAGCACTCATGCAGTATAGTTATCCACAACATATTAGAGGTCTCGGAATTCTTTAGAAATTACGTCATCCAGAATTGCTTCATACCATTCTCAAACTTTACCATAATGTAATGTGGAGTTTCCAGCATCCCTGTCAACTTTGCCTTGACTTTTTCATGAAAACAACAAGAACTGGATGGAAGTCATCTTCCTTTGGAGAAATACATACAATCAGTTCAACTGAAATTTATACACAGTGGCCTTGCTCTATGCCCTTTCAGAACCATCAACCCTGTCTTTCACTTTTAACTGCATTTTACTCCTAACCTTCCACTTCCTTCATAAAATTTAGCTGCATTATCAGCTAGGGTATTCTTTCCCCCCATTCCGTTCATTTCCCTAATATGACTCCCATCCACTTAGGCAAAATGGGAGTGGAAGCTTTTGTTAATGAATTGAGATAACATAACAGATAAGAAGTGATAGATGAAATCTTGGGTATAGCCTAAACAGAAAGCTTAGAAGTCAAGCTTGGATCTGAACAGTAAAGGAGCATTGACTGATAGCTGTCTTCTTGTGTGGAAACACATTTCAGCACTCTGCCTCAAGCTGGTGCAAATATGTAGCACACCAGATTGGTTAGAGTGTAATGGAAATTCTTGGTACTTCCTTTGCTCAGATGTCATCAAGTTGATCTTAAGTCTTCACACACGGGGTAATTATAATGCTAGTTTAACTCCTTTTATATACAATGCCTGTCAATCCCAATATCATTAGTCCGAACATGTTAAACAGGATTATGAGCAATATTGATAGTTGCTTTTTGTCACAATAGTACCTCACAGGTTTTTGGCGATCAAAACCAAGATCTCTCAGCAATATGTCAAGCCAAAGTAATTCACGAACTCCTTGACCGTGTTCTGAACTCACCCTCAGATAAGCATAGAACCAGCCCAATCTGATCTACCGTATGCCTACCAATGGAATGGTCATGCTCCAATGAGCAGTGGTGGAGGGAGTAAAGGCCCAGTGGGGGCCCGGGCCCCCACTGAATTCCCCTCCTTTTTTTTTTTGCATTTTCCTTACAAATTATCCTTTTATTAATCACTCTAATACAATTTGTATATCATTTTATTCTCAACTTGTTATTTCAAATATTAGAAACAAGTCTACTAGACTGACGAAATAAGATGTCTAATGCCAAAAATAGCCACCACTTACTATTGGAAACTCTCTAATGCTTAATGTCCAAAATTCCAAAGTGGCTAAAATCGGCTATATGAATTGTACTTTAGCTATTATTCACAATTTTGACAATAGTCTTGTTTCTTTCTCTTTGCCGATAGAACCGCAAGTCGAATGTGGAGATTTAGGAATAAAATGTGCAACAAAAGATATTGTTTAATTGGAGCGAGATTGCTATTATTGACTTTTTTCTTAATAAATTTCTTAGATTTTTGCTTTTTTTTAAACAAAAGTTTTTTATTATTTTTGCTTGAAGTGTGTTAAAAGGTGCCCTACTAATGCTAATTCATGGTCCCGCCATTGCTGATGAGTAACCCTTGCCAAGAGCACTCAACTATGGAAGAACTGGATAGACTAGCTTTTAGTACAGTAGTATTCACTTTAGTCACTCAAGTATACGCTAATTCATGGCTCCGCCATTGCTGATAAGTTACGTTGTTTGGTTTCAAAAAAACTATGGAAGAACTAAATAGACTAGCTTTTAGTAGTATTCACTTTAGTCACTCAAGTATACGCCTATCAGTTTCAGTAGATACCTATATAAGTCAAATAGATATTGATCGAGTCAAAGTTCTACCCGTTGATAGAGCAAAAAGTGCCTGCAAAATGCTCTGTTCAGATAGATCAGAAAGAATAGAACTCTCGATTGATCCGGGTACTTGGGATCCTATGGCTATGGATGTGGGTATTGCCAAGCCTCCAGGATGAAAAATGTAAGTGCCTCCTCTTACCTCACTGAAAGGTACGACCTGCACCCAATCTGAATGAGCGCAGTCTTCTCAGCTCTAATGTTGAATGACACTCAACAAATATTGTATGCCCTACTTGTTAGTTCATTTTTTCCTACTTGAACCCGCCGTACTTCCTTTGATTACTCCTGAGATACAGTGGAAACATTTTGTTATGGTGGAGTGGGGAGTGAAAACACCAATGCATTAGAGAACAACCGCATGAATTGGAATCCACTTAACCTGACCATCTAGCTAGAGGGTTCTCTTAGAACCCGACCTTCTAGCTGGAAAAGAAATAATCAATAAAGATACCAATTGAAAACAAGAGTGTTGCGCGCACGGGCTATTAACGCCCGAAGAGACCTTCTTCCGAGAAATAACAATTCATTTATTAGAAAAAGGAACCCTCGGGCCGAAGGAAAGAGAGCTCAACCACCCCGCCATTCCTGACATAAGAAAGGAATGGAGTAAGGGGTGACCTTCTACTGAATAAAAAGAAGATACTGATCGAGGATATTGACAAAAAATTCTGGGACGAGTTGGAAGAGGAATTCTTAATTATTACATGGATGAGACTGATCACGCCTGATCAGTGAAAAATTCTGACTTTGACATGGTATTAGAGCTAGGCTTTCGTAGGCTTTTGGAAAAGACTCTCTTGGTTGGCAGCCCCGTCGTTTGTACCATAAATACACGTTTCGTTATCATGTGCAGGCTAGGGGTCACACATGCTTGTCCCAATTTGGTTGATTATAGCCTCCAAGCTAGTAGACGAGTATGGGCAGCCTCTCCACTCATTGCCAATTGGGCTTTAATTGGATGCTTGAACATATGTTAATCTCCTTGTTAAGATAAACTTACAATTTCGTACTTACTCAGTTTCTCTAGATGACGTGCTATAAAATTCTATCAACATACACAATGTGTTCAGTCACCTCACCATCGAAATGCTGAATAATTATTGTGGGCAACCCGACTAGGTTTTAGCCACATCTCAGCTCCCGAGTCCAATTCTTAAACCAAGCTTCAGTAGGCAGTTTTAGGCCAGGTAATGTGTTTTTAACCCCTCAAACTCATGCCTTTAAGGAATAATGTGGAAGCCAGAAAGAAGTTCATAAATACTACCTCTCTGAAGTCTCCATGGGGGAAGCATTCTTCGCATTGTGTTGTGAAGAGGCCAACCGAAGGCTAAGGAAATCAAAATGCGAGCGGAATTCATCTTGGCTGCCATTGAAAATGGCTCCTGTCTCTTGATAATCAACCCCTTAACTCTATGTAAATCCTTTCTCCTTTGTGGAAGAAAAATCCAACTGATTTCTTTCGTCTCAGTGGATACAAGATTTAATGCACAAAATGAAGTGGACATTGGTTTCTTATGACATGCTATTGAACCATTCCTGCCTATCTTTGTTGTATTATGGTACTGCACACGGCTTTAATATGCAGTGGTATATGTCAATCTTGTCAGTGATTTAGAGGATCTTTACTTATTTGCTTTTTGGCTACATATTCACATGTTGTTACATTGCCCCCTCTATTTTCCTTGGAGGAAGTAGATACTTGACGTCTGTACTATCACCAAGATTCTAATAGCCATCTCAAATTTTTTTACTAATTTTGGTGACTTGATGTTGCCTGTTTTCATTTAAGCATTTTGAGAAAGAAAAGTTAGGTAATTACTCTAGTGAGACAGAAGGAACTGCCTTCTACCATGATGTTGTGGGTTTATCCAGTTCATTACTGTTGCAATGAATTTCGTTCCGGTACAGTAGGAATTGCTATTCTTGTTTGGTGATTATTGACTCCTGAGTTAGTTGCTTAATTGTGCTTTTCTAATATGATTGCTTTAATGTTTTCAAAATCATCTCCAGACGCTGTCACTCCTTTTAAGTATAATGGTTGACGTGTTTGGGAAGAACTCAACTCCATCAACTCCTGTTGAAGCAGCTGATATCGCTGATCTCATTGACTTCCTGTAAGATCTTATTTCTTGTCATTGAACTTAACCAAACCTGTAGCATAAAATTTACATTTTACCTTGTGTTACGATTTTGTGGAAGGGGAGATAAATATTCCAGTAAGTGTTGCAGATACTTTAGGGGCAATATAGTGAGATTACTATCCAGTAACCGTTACCGAAATTGAAGGGGAATTATATTGAGATAAACATCCCTTCATTTGCTTTGCGAAAGCAAATAAAAAAGTGAGAAGGAAAATAACTTTCCAGTTGCTTTTTCTTTTTAAGAAAAGGGCAAAAAATAGGTTTATACGAACAAACAAAAAAGAGGAAAGAGAGTAATGAAAACGAAATGAGACTGGAAAGGAAATTACTTTTCACTTGTTTTTTCTTATATTCTTCTTCTTCCTTCCATCTAACAACCAAGCATGGGTAATGAATGGAAATTATTTTCCATCTCCTTCCCTTTGTTTCCTCAAGTTCCAAGCGCACCTTTTCTTTCCATCGCCCAAATGAAGTGCTTACATGTTTTTGTCATGTATATACTCCACAGCCACCATATTGTCCATTACGAAGGGCAAGGAGGACCAGTGCAGACTAACAGCAAACCTAGACCCGAAATTTTGGCACTTTGTGGAAGAGCATTGGAGAACTTGCGGCCAGATGTGCAGCATCTTCTTTCCCATCTAAAAACTGATGCAAACTCTTCCATCTATGCTGCTACTCACCTAAAGCAGGTTCAGAATCCTTCGTAGAAGATGAGGCTTACAAATTCACCGAATGTTCTTCCTGTGGCTCTTTGCTAGGTTTCCGAAGGTTCTTTGTATTGCTGCTGTAGTGTTGTCTGTGTTGTTTTCAATTTTTGTACGTGTATTTGCTGATCACTGTTGTATTTGTATCTTTTCATTTACATGTATAATATGAAGTTCTCTTTTTCCTCCCCAAAAGAGGAAAAGGTTCGCTGTTGTTTGTAAATATTGACAACAGGAGAACAAGAACTTGCTATTGTTTGTATTATTATCATAGAAACGGATGATAGAACATGTACAAATTAGATGTGAAACTTAAGATAGCAATGAGTAATTTAAGGCTAAATGTGTTGTGTACTTTTTCATGTTATGTTTTTTAAAAGATTGTAAGTTCCAAAGTGAATTGTTTTCCCCTGATCTTCTTCCTTATTCCATAAGTTGGTTTCTACTCATGATTAATACTTATTTGTAACTCGACATTCCTTTGAGCTAGTGTGCTTGCCACAAATTTTTCGGTTATAGTTTCTCTTTGTTCTTTTTCTTTTCTTTTCTTTTCTTTTTTGAATTTGGTTATAACGTAAGTCCTGTAAATAGTATAAACCTATTACTACGTATAGTTATATATACTTTTATTAAGTATGAAATATCTTAAAGGGTTTCCTACTTTTTGTTTTCCTAATCTACGTAGCGAAATTCCAGTGGCAAGAGATAACAAATCAAACTGAGTCAATTTGAACGACTATTCATCTGTAACCTCGAACCCGGCTCATCTCGGTAGCATGCCAAATAGAGGTGTCAAATGGGTCAGGCTGGCCTATTTAGCTCCGTGCCAATCGTGTTTCGTGCCGTGCTGGCCCGTTTATTTTATTTTGTTGTGTTTTGCTATTTTTTAATTGTGTCGTGCCGTACCGTGTTGTTTTGTAATCGTGTCGTGTCATGCTGTTTTTTAATCGTGTCAGGTCGCGCAATGACCATGTCAGCACATCTCCAACCGAGTTTCGTCGGGAAGGAAAAAAATTCCAAAAAGTGTAGAATGTTATGGTACATTATAAAATAAAAATTAATCTCTTTTGGTTTTAAAATTAGTATTAGGTGTGCCATGCCTATGTCGTGTTCGTCTAGAACTGTGTCGTGCCTATCTAAGATCGTGTCATGCTCGTTCCACTTCCGTGTCTTGCCCGCCTAAAATTGTGCTCGTGTCGTGCCACATTTATGTGTCGTACCCTTGTTGTGTTGTGTAGCCTAGCCCGTTCGGCACCTCTAATGCCAAGCACCACCCAGGTCAAAAACTCTGCATGGCCACTTGGGCCGAATAAAAATACTCTAGACCTCCCGTAGGACAGTCAATCATACTCATAAGTGTAACTCTGGGACCCAAAGGGTTTGCACATATACCAATGTTCTATTTGTCATGATACAAAATGTGACATCATCTAAATCAATAATAAGTTGAGAGATCAAATTAGTACAAACATGAGAGAATCAATGAATTCTCTTCGCAAAGAGATTTAACTAAAGAATGTATTGCACACTACCCGTATCTCAAATCACGACCGTAATTGTTTCATATGTGGACTTCACCATCATGAACAACATCCTAAAGTTATGCTTCCACCGGACTAAACCTCGTCTTAGTATAAACAAGGAGAAACTTTTAGGTATCCTGGGGATACCAAGCCCCATGGTATCTCCTCCGGTCCGTTTCTCATTTTTCGACTATTTTCCAATCACATTTGGATGATCAATTTCGTTCATTTTGTAGGGTTCGGCGAGAACCTTAATCATGCCAAAAATTGTTTTCATCGGACTTTATTTGATATATGATCAGCACACGTGAAAAACGAAGAAAACCAAAACTGAGTCCAAAAACACACTGAATCAAAACCCAGTTTTGGTTTTTTTGCGATTTTCACGTGTGCCGATCATGTATCAAATAAATTCCGATGAACACAATTTTTGGCATGATTAAGGTTCTCGCCGAACTCTACAAAATGAACGAAATCGATCATTCAAATGTGATCGAAAAGTGACCGAAAAATGAAAAACGGATCAAAGGGATACCATGGGGCTTGGTATCCCCCATTATACCTTAAAGTTTCTCATAAAGAAGATGGCAGCTATGCACAAGTGCACAACTATTCCGTCTTCTTAGGCAAATTCCACCACCTTTCAATAATTCAAAGCACCAATAAACTATTTCTCCACCTATTAACCAACTTCTTTCAATGCACTCTATTACATCCAATTAAATTCAATGTGCGGAGGCCAATGCAACTACCTAGTGACTATCGTGATATGCATGCAAGTGTCTTTCGGACGTCTCAACTTTCGAGTACACAAGCTACTGCTTCTTCTGCACCCCACAAAATGCCAACGAACTTCACACAAGCCAAGTGGCTGTGACAAGATAAATAACGAGACTCAAAAAGACTTGAAAGACTGTTGAAACACTCTAGCGACACTGCTGAAACACTAATGAGGACACCCCATGTGAGAGGCATCGCCACACAGTGATACCGTATCAGTGAAACTGTTTGATATGAGACACTCATTGCGGCATGCCTTGTTTGATCGGAAGTGTATGTTGCAGCGCAATTATTCTATTTAGAGTCGCCACTTGGTTTTAGGAACCAAGAAACTAAAAAGGTTGAGATTCTGAGTTCGGGACACATGGGTACGGTAAGGGAGAGGTGTTACGCACCCCTTTCCGCCCAACCACAAAGGTTGGCTTCTACTTGTTCGACATAAAACACTTTTATGCACTTTATAAGATTTCACATGTAGTTTTTAATTACAGTTGTGCTATTGACACAGATTTGCCACGCACAGATCGTGCACTTTAGAGTTATTCTTCTTAATATTGGGCAAAAAGAGAATCAATCGCTTATAGAATTTGTGAGTGTCGATGTGTAAATGGATGTATGTTTGGTGTGGAGGTAGAATGATTACACCATTAATTCCACCCCATCTCCCTCCCCTGCCATCCCACGTCCACCCCACTCCCCCACATTTATTCCTTCTCCTATATACAATATATGCACCCATATCACACACACTCCGAGCTCTACTATCCGCAGAGACGATTTGCAGAGAACCACGCAGAGAAAAACGCGTTTGGCCCCATATCGGGTCCCAAAAAAATCTAGAAAAATATCCATAAATTTTTGAATATTGTAATTCGCCCCTACGAATTCAAAAATAATACTTATCGATATCCGCAGGAGCTGATTTTTTACAGGGTTCCATAAAACAATATTCAAAAATTTATGGATATTTTTTTAGATTTTTTTGGGACCCGACATGGGGCCAAACGCGTTTTTCTCTACGTGGTTCTCTGCAAATCGTTTCTGCGGATAGAATTTTTGTTTCTTTCCAGAGAGAGAGAGAGCACCTCTCGGAACCACCACCTCCACCATTCGCCACCTCCTCCGTCGGCCGCACCACCATCAACCCGAGCCAGCCACCACCTTCTTCGGCCTCCTCCACCGCGGCCCGTAGCCACCTCATCTCCGGACACCACCACCCACCGTCCCTCTCTCCTCCCTCTCGGCCGGCCTTCACCACCTCCACCGAAACCGCCGCCCCCCATTCGGTTCACCACCGAGACACCGCCGCAACCCACCTCCTCCGGCCCGTACCCACCACCTCCGGAGATCCCCACAACCGAACCCCACCACCGCACCCGGCACCTCCCCTCACTCCATCAGTGTTTAAAAAAAACAGTGCGTGTGTGCACAGTAAGTTTCGTGCGAGCGCCGCCGCCGCAGGCCCCGATGGAGTGCCGCAGGATGCCGCCTTTAATTTTCGAAACCACCACGGCGATCTACGGACACCGTACAACACACACCCGAGCTTAGAATCGCGTTTGAGGTAGTTTTCCGGAAACACCTAACTCAATCTCCGTTTTAATGGAGTTAGGATTAAAATTTAGGCTCTGTTTGGAACTTAGGGAAAGAAAAAGAAAGGAAAGGAAAAGAAAAGGGAAGGAAAATGAGAGGAAAATAAGAGGGAAAAATTACTATTCATTACACTTAAAATCTTTATTTTCTTCTCTCTTTTTCTTCTAACCAAACAATAGGAGGGGAAAATTTTTAATTTTCCTTTCTTTTCCTTTCTTTTCTCTAAGTTCCAAACAGAGCCTTAATTGTTGTTGTAGATGATAACCTGTTTGTAAATTCCAGAAGTTAATTAATTACTATTTTGTCCTGTTTTCATTAATATTTAGTCCTGTCTATGGTAGAAAGTCAATGGTAAGGCTTGGAAATGATATTGTTCGTAAATTGATAGATTATTGTGAGAAAATGATGATGTAATATTATGATGTGTTTTGGTGATATTAAAATTCGAGATCGGGAATAAGGAGATTTGTTAAAAGAAAATATATTATTAACTACTTGTTTTATTTAGAAAAAGAACCCAAAGAAGGTGAATTAGTGGATAAGAAATATATATATATATATATATATATATGCATATTTTAAATTACTATGTTATTAAAATTTTGTATTTAAACTGATGTACTTTTATCACAGGAAATATTATGTTCGAGTATTATATAAAATTAGAGGAAATAGCATTTATAAGATATTCAATAATAGTTAGTAAAAATAAAATAAAATAAAATAAAGTATAAATTGATATCTAATAAAATTTAGAAATTTTGTTATTTTATGTGTTGCACTTATTTTGTCAGACTTAATGCATGCGATGTTGTATTTTGTGAGTTTTGTTGGATTTCTGATGTTATTGATTGTTACGTGGATTATGGTGATTTTGTATTGCTACGTGAACGTAGAAATTGGACAATAGGTACCCTAGGGGTATTCTTGGCCTAATTGGAACTGAATAGACGCTAATAAGGCAATTGTCACTAAAGTGATTGGGGATTGTACGTTGTATGCGAGGATTGGAATGAGTAACCTAAACGGAGTCCCTGTATGATGGGCGGCCGTGTTTACATCCTTAAATATGCCACCCAATGAGAAAATTACACGTGGCGTCAAACAATGCTTTGGCCTATCAGAACA
>JAOTQK010000024.1:7054447-7065629 GCA_025642025.1 Rhododendron ferrugineum | reverse complement strand
TTTTGAAATTAGTTCTTTTCTGGCACGCCCGCACACAATCATTTGCCACTTGATTGAGCTAATTCAGCCCAAACAGGCCGGCAGGTGTGGCCTAAACGGAGTCCTTATATGTTGGGCGGCCAGCAGGTCTAGCCTAAACAGAGTCCCTGAAGGGCGGTCGGAAGGTAGAGAAAAGTATTGAATGAGTAACCTATACAGAGTCCCTGATTTGAGGGCGGCCGGAAGGATTCTGGTGATTTGTATGAGGGTTTAAAAATTTTGATTATGACAGTCATGATTAACTTCGGTGGGACCTTTACCTCTTGCCATGGTAATAAGTGAGTCCGATAGGTAAATAACTTAGATGTACTCACTTAGGAACCCGTTGCAGGACAACAAGAGGGAATTTAATCAAGAGATGCCCATGGTTGGAAATTATTGGGAGGAAAAGATTCTCGATGGAGGAGAATCATAGAAACTGTTAAATACAAGATAAATTCATAAAAAGGCTACTTGTGACTTTTTATTGTAATTGTTGTATAATTTTTTGTTATTTCATTGAAACTGCATATTGTGGTATTGGGTTTTAGGATTTCTACTTGGTGAATTATCACTCAGGATACGTTTGTATCCTAGCAAATCGTTTGCTTCGGCGATCAATTTGCCAGAGCGTGCAGAATTCTATAGTGGAACAGTTGATGCAGGTGGGACCCCTGGAACGGAGGCTGGGCCAACGTTGCTTGGAATCTGTGTCAAAACTAGAGTCGCTCTGGAGTTGTTTTTGAATAAAAATGTTAGATTTTTGTATTCTTTTGAAATTGTAATTTTTGTATAAGTACAGATAAGGGCCTAATAGTTTGTAAAATTCAGCGCATTTTAGGGGTAATGCTTCCGAATTTCCTTGGAAAATCGGGGCGTTACAATTTACGTCTCTGAAACTCCGAGTCTCTCCCTCCCTTTTTGGCTAGGATGGTTGCATAATTTAGGTCTTGTCATGGCTCTGGATAATTGCAAATTTTTTTCACGTATATCTTCTCTTTTATGGTGTATTTGGCTTGCTAGAAATAAGTCTGTCTTTAATTCCACAATCTCTTCCCCCATACAAGTCATCAGTCATGCCAATCAATTGAATCGTTCCATTATTCAAGCCTTTTCTCTCATCAAACCAGACAGATTATCCAGTGACCTAAGGAAAGGATTTGGGAGAGTTCAAACTCTAGGAACTTCTCATCGAACATCTTGCTACCATGACTACTTTAGTTCTGATGGTGCAGCTAACGCTGCATCCTTTCCTTTTCATGCAAATCCATGTCTATGCTCACGGGATGACCTGTCCTGGATATTTTCTGGCCAATTCTTTTAATTTGCAGCTCAACAAAACAGGTGTGGGTTTAACCTTTATGGGTAACTCTAGGATTGTGGGCTCCTCTTTCAAGAGCTCCAATTCTCATAGGGATTGTGCTTCTATCATGCCTCTACTGGTGGCTTTGAGTTGGGCCATTGATAACCATTTATTGCATATTAACATTTACACTAATTATTCTTACCTTTTCTAGCAGTTGAGAAGCTTTAAGGAGTTCCCAGCACTTGTAGCCCCTCTGTTTTTTGACTTTTGCTTTCTAGCTCATGCAGTCCACATTTGCAATATATGCCTTTGTAAGAGCACTAGAGTTTATCAAGCTTTATCTCTGGCAAAATTTGCTGCTTCTTCTAGGATTCACTCTTAAGTTAACATTTTTTATCCCTTTCACAACGGATAATCTTCTCAAGATATGCTTGTTGCTGCTTCTTCTAGGATTCACTCTTAAGTCAACATTTTTTATCCCTTTCACAACGGATAATCTTCTCAAGATATGCTTGTTGCTGCTTCTTCTAGGATTCACTCTTGAGTTAAGATTTGCTTGTTTTTTTTCGATATCCTTTGCCAATGGGGCTGTATTTTATTCTCTTCGGACATTTGTAATGACTCATTAACTATCTATGAAGTTCGTCAAAAAAAATATATAAAAGTTTCAGGTGTTCAACTCAGCACTCAAATAATCTGCTCCATGAAGGATTATTTGAGTGCTATACAAGATGAACTTGTTACATGGAGCTTGTCTGTTGCTCTTCTTATAGGGTGGGAGAAGCAGATGTTTTTTCCCTGCATGCTGTCATGGATATACAGGAAACTCATGACTCAATTTTCCCGTATTTCATCAGTAGTGCTCTTTGGTCTTGGTGAATTACAAATACCGAATTCGAGTATGTAAAATCAGTCACGTTCTGAATACTGTGCTTGGGTCTTGAATCCGCCACGAGAAACAGAAATTAAAAGGAAAACAATTACTTGATGCAACATTTTCGGACAGCTTAATAATTATAACCTGAAAATTGAATAAAAAGGAAAAGTTAGCTTCTTCACTTCCCTTCTTCTCCTATATTCCTCTCGCCTTTGTTTCCTTTCACTCTTCAGATGAAAGGTCCAAAATAGTGTTGCTAGTTATACCCAAAAAAAAAAAAAAAAAACTTAGTCTTAACACTACAGTAATTATAAAGAACAGAAAATGTTAGGTAATGCTAACTTTCCATAGCTTTGAAACCTCACATCACTGTAAATTTTGAATTCATGACCTTTATGAAAAAAGGTTCCACTTGTAGTCCTATGTTCTTCTAAGTTTCTCAAAGCATCCAAACTAATGTATACTAATTTAGCAATTTACCCTTCGTTTTTCATTTCCTTTTCCTTCTCCTTCACAACTCCAACATTCAAGCATACAGTATTCATAGAGGTTTCTATCATTCATCCAAAATGGGTTTTTGAAAATCTGTTAATTTAGAAACTGCCATTTAGAATGTCGAGACGCATGGTAGTTGTTAAACTACTTCCTGAAATAGTAACAGTCCATAAAAGAACTATTGTCCATAAAAGAACTATCAGAAACCTCTAAAACTCATTTTAGGGTCTTCTGGTTTCCTTCCGCCTCGTCCTCGTCCACCTCTTCCTTTACCCCTCATCCGGCCTCTGCCTCCTATGCGTTTGGAGAAAGATTTACCATACTTCATCTCCACGAGTGAATGCAGCAATTCATCACAAAGAATGCACCCGCTATACAATGTGGTTCCATCCTTCAGAGGTGTTGTTTTCTTATTGAAGTCAACTTCAATGATGGTCGAGTCACATTCGACACACCTTTCCTCTGTTGTGGTAATCCGATGAGCCCCTTCTGGAAGGAAAACAAGGCAATTGCACATATTGCAGTAAAGCCTCCATTTGGGAGCACTTACTGGATCAAGCACTAGGGTTCCGTTGCATTCAGGGCAAGCACAAACACCTTGGGCTATGAGAGAATGCTGGCAGGTGGGGTGAGGACAGAGGAAACAAGGCATGCCAGCTCCCTTTCCCAATTGGACAGAACCACCGGCTTTAGAAGCACCAAAGAGGCTTCCTATACCTTCAAATGGAGGGCTATTGTAGCAGTAAGGGCAAAAAGGAAATGTCTTTCCCTCGGGCCCAGGAAAGGAGAATATCAGAAGTTCAAAGTTGTCCAAGGGGCAAGTAAGTTCTTTGTATAGCTGCACAGAGGATTTAGTTAGCTATCGTCAGTTTGATAGAAAAGATAGAGCACACTTCCAGGCAGATAAACACAAACAAAATTACATTCTTATGTCCAGGTGAAATAGTGATGTTATCTGCAGTAAATGCTAATGACTTTTTATATTGTACAAGTTGTACATACGCCATCTATCACTTATCCATTGATCCCCCTTTTATTAAATTTATAAAAGCCCCTAATGACGATTTTTTCATTGTGTGCCTGAACAATCTATCACTTATCCATTGATCCCCCTTTTGGGCAATAGGTTCTTCACAATCTAGATAGCAGAAATGCATGTCTTTTCTCAGGGTAAAATACTTGGGGCAATTTTGCAACTTATGTCGTATACTGGGGACAATACTACTAGTTTAGTGGCGTCAGATTTGTAAATTGAGTTCTAAACCTATCACAATAACACAAACCTCAGAAAATTGAGTGGAAAGAGTTTGTCCGAGTTTATTACTCCAGCAAACCCCACTTGTAAATACAGTACCTACTAACTATTATAAAAAGAGGCAGTTTCTCCGTCACTTACTTTAAAAACAATTATTCCCTCGACTTCCTAAGTTGTTAACCCAAACACCAGAAAGCCACAAAACCACTTGTGTAGGAACATATGCGTCTGGCCACTGCCTCACGCTTAATCTGCTTCCTCCCCCCATTTGCTCCCTACCATCGCCCCAACACCATCATGTACGGCCGCCGCAAAAAAAAAAAAAAAAAAAGTGTCTACACCTACTGTCCCGTTGAGCCCTCGCATAATTCTTATCATGGTTTGCAGATGTTTAATTTTCAGATAACATCCACTGAGATTTGTAGACCATGTTGAAGCACGTGCATATGCAGCTAGTCTCAATAGGTAGGGTACCAAGCTTAGTAGCAGGATCCTTCTAAAATAGGTGCGCTCCCAAGACGGGAGCTCGAATCGGCGCTCCTAAGATGGGAGCTTGACGGGAGCTCGCTCCCAACTAACATGAGAGCTTATTGGGTGGTTAAGGCAACTATTCTCTTATTCTTAAGGGAGTTATGCCATTGAGGAAATAAAAATATGAAAATCTTATCACTCAAGAAGTTTTGCAAATTGAAAATATCTAACTTCCTATAAGTACCCTTTAAGATCGTGAAAATTTTCATAAGTAATCACTTTTCCTTCAATGGTTAAGTATTTAAAGATACTTTATATACGTATTTATATGAAATCTATATACACTTATTAGGCGCTCCCAACCTTAGGAGCTTCTAGGTGCCTCCGCTCCCCCGCACCCGCACCCGCACCCGCTCTCGCTCCCGCTTCTGCTCCCGCTTCGTGCTACTAAGGTACCAAGCTATCATATCACCATTGGTGGCGTCCAGCTCCCGCTTCGTGCTACTAAGGTACCAAGCTATCATATCACCATTGGTGGCGTAATGCAAAAGACTATGAGGTTTATTAGCAGTACCCCATCCATGGTTAGGCCCCTCCTATTATCCCACCCTCTTTCAACATGTGGGCCCAGACAGCGTAAGCAAGACAAAAATATGAAGTAATCATAGTAAATCATCTTAGGTGCAAAAATCACAGGAAAACTAACAATATAAAGTTTTTTTGCACAGGAAAACTAAGAATATAAAATGTTGGAAATGAACATAAGGTTACCTTTATCGCACCCTTCTGAGGAACATAATAAACTTCTTCGCAAGTGCTGCAGAACAGTCGTGAGGGCTGGGTAGAGATGAACTTCATGTAACGAAGGCATTTCCCACATTTACTTAGCAAACGTCCAGAATCTGAAAGCGGAGAAAATTGTGCTTCAAACAATGCATCCATGTTGTCAATCTGCACCAAATAAAGCACACCAATATGTTAAAGTGGAAAATTTAAGGGTAATTTGCACTTACACCCCCTGTACTATCACCGATTTGAAGATACACCCCTTGTACTTCAAATTTAAGCAAGACAGATACTTTGATCATGGTAGACAAAGAAGATATCAAGGAACTGATTAATTTGGAACAAATTGGGAGGGACTGTAACAGCATGAAAGAAGATCGTTGCGTATAATCACATCTGATAACAAGCCAACCGAACCCAAAGCAGTAGCAAACCATCCTACGGGATGAACTCAGACTACCACCAGAGGTATCAGGCAAGATGGACATGAAGGCAGTGGAAATTTCTGTTCACTATTCACATGCAGGTAGTAAAAGTTGATTGAAGATGATCTAAAACTAAAGTAAACCAAAATCAGCAGGAAAAAATTTGCAGAACATGTACGTGTAGCAAATTTTGATAAAAATGCTATTATATGTATCAAATCCCTACCTAGGCCAACGTGATGCATCCTCCAAGAATGCCCAATATACTCAGCCCTTGTACAATCAAACCAACCAATGATCATGTCATATTGGTGAAACCACTTTCTACTGTCTTCAATGATTAAGTGGTTTTAGCATAGTCGTGTACAATAATCTCAATAAAATTTGCAGGTCACCAGATATCTGAGGATATTCCTTTGATCTGAACACCGCTTGGGAGAAATGCTTCACAAGTTTCAACGCATTGAAAAAATCTCCTTTCAACACCCCTCATTCAAATTTCGTTTCTTTTGTCCACATTGACCAAGTGTGAAAACCACTTGCTTATTGCTCACCTTGAGCACAAAATCAGCATTTCCCAATAAATCTTCCCCAAAACAATCCGAAACCCTAACCTCAATACCTATAGTACCATTGCAGTAGTGGTAACCAAGAGGATGTCCAACAGATTCCCGAAATGACTGCCCAGAGACAAATGTAATACCTATCCTTGCTAGTACGGTACCACACATTGCAACTTCATCATTTGATGTATGAATAAATATCTCAATTCACTTGATGTAAACCCGGCAACCACATAGTAGTAGGAGCTGGTATTGGTTTTGTCCATGCAATATTGGATGCGAGTTTACTTGATGAAGTTGTTAAAATATCAAGTGAGGAAACCATTAAGACTGCTAGCTTTTTGCATTCAAAGAAGATCCGGTGTCTATTAGCTATCTAACAATATCATCTAATGCTGTTGTTGCTGGCAATTAGGATAGCTACGAGACCACAAGATGAACTCATCGTTGTGGATCCCCAGCTTTTGAGAGCGTTATCTATGACAAGTGCTATACAACTCATCGAAGGAGGCATAAAATATCAGTGAGGTTTTCCCTAGCTTCATAAAGATGCTAAAAACTATATAATGCCTTGTCCATGACAGCAATATATGCGCTTTTTTATCAGCCACATAGAGAACGTCCCAAGGAGGCACAACCATATACAACCAAAAAAAAGAAAGGAAAAAGGGGAAAAACAATAGACAAATCGAACAGTTAAAAAAAACTGATCCAAACCCAAAAAAAGTTAAATATGTTATCAATGTCTCAACTGAAAGTTCTCCAGTACATTGATCCCATTTGTCTTGTGCACATCTCCTCGAACTCCTTTCTCAACTCTTCCACACAACAGATAGAAAACACTAGACAGCTTTTTACTGAAATGCCCCGCTATAGCATCTGACCCTTTTCATCCATCACAATTCTCTAGACACTGGAACCTCTTAAGTTGCTTATCCTTTCCACAGGATACCTTGCCCCTTACCTTTTTCTTCCTAACCTTGGGAGTCTTTGGTCCAACAAATTTTATTTTATCAGCTTTGGTCCAACAATTTGACAGACAAATTCTGCTCATTCATCCATGTTTTCCTTTACCTTGGAATCATCCACAGCCAGGTCTTTCACCTTCTGAACTAGTTGATAAATCTGTTCTTGACACAAGCTTCCTCCTCCTATTATAGATAATGAACTCAAAATTACAATTGTCCTTGTCAAACTTCGTAAGAGTTACAAACCTTGAGGATCAACACAAAACGAAACTTGACATAGATGTGAACCCTTGGAAAATTAAGCATCCCATGCTCCAGACCAGTGAAATGGCTTATGTAGCACACACATCTAAGGTAATTCTGACTTGTGCTGAAGCCCATGACAGCATTTTAAAACTGAGGGATTTTACTTTTTTGACAATACATACAGATCAATTAACAACACCATATTAGACTACAAATGGAGGAAACGAGATACCCCTTAAAGGGACGGCACCAGAGCATACTTCATTCTTTCCATCTAACAAAACTATCTTGCACACTGATGCGTCAGCAACCTATTACAACTTTTACCAATCCTATAAACATGAATTTCAAAAACTGAATCAAACAGGGTTAACACATCCTTTCCCCCTCTCACTGGTAAAGGTAGAGCTCGTTGAGGGCGGGCTCAAGATCCTTGACAACCCCTTTGCTCTAGCCTGCAAATCACATGCCTCCTTTAGTCCCAAGCAAAGTTCTTGGCCCTGCTCCCAGGGGTGGTGTTGGAGTTGCTTTTGATACCATAGGAGGTGGCTCTCTAGGAGGTAAGTAAGGCCAGTTGGAGAGATTATTCTCTGAGGTGAGGTGTTCGGTCGATCATTGGGAAGTGAGGTGCCTGTAAGACTTTCTCACACATTGCGCACCTAAGCCACCCAAACTTGGTTAATATAAGCTAGAGGTTACTCCACCTATTGTCAATTGGTTTTAGGTTGGAACCTCCTAAGAAATCCAACATGGTATCAAAGCTAGGCCTTGGATGACCTCACCTGTAGAGACCCGTGTCTTATTTTATTTTATTTATTTAGTAATGTGGTTATGTACAACTATAATTAATAATTTTGGAAGTCATGAATTTTTTTGTATATATATGCATGCATATCCATGTGTAAGTATGTTTTGTAGATGGGGCCTGAGTTGTGGGCCGTTGACTGAGTGTGTTGGGAGGACCCACATGTATGGTGGAACTTAGTTGCAGGGAGCTCATGGTACCGCTCTCACCTTGGGAGCCCGCTTTTGCGCTCCCAACTAAGGAGCTTGATGGGAGCTCGCTCCTGATTAAGATGGGAGCTTTTGTATGATCTCTGTATAGAAAAACAAAGATTTATCACTTGGTTTTATTAATTGGCCTTTGATGAACTCATATATCTAGCCCAAATCATGATATCTTGAAAAGAAAATCATATATTGTAACACTAGCCCATTTGTTACACTTATGGAGGACTTGGCCCATATTTTTACTTCCTAAAATGATTGTACTTTTAAAGTGAATACTCTATGCTACATTATTTTCATTATTTATGTACACGCTCCTCTGACGCTCCAACCTTGGGAGCTTCTGTATTCCCTCTCTCCCCCGCTTCCGCTCCTGCACCCGCTTCGTGCAACCAAGTGGTGGAAATTATCGGAAACCTTTAGAGTTCTTTATCTAATTTATTGGTGGCATTAGGGACCTTAGTGTAACTACTTGTCACATGTTAGGAGTTGCAGCGAGAGTTCATATTTGGAGGGGCCCTAGTGCGATTTTTGCTCTTAAATCTTTGAAAGGGCAGAGAACTCTCTCTCTCTCTCTCTCCTACACAAACCCTTATTCTTCTTCTCCAAAATCGAAGGCCAAGACATGAGAATCTTGGATAAGCGCAAGAAGGAAGTTCGATCTACGCAAGGAGGGCTACGTTTTGATCCGCGTAAAATCTCAATTGCACAACTTCGGTATTCCTTGCAATTTGGGGTTTTCTTCTCTTGAGGTAGGGTTTTCTACTAGTCTCTTTAAAATGCAAGTTACAATGTATGAAAAGATGTGTTGTTTAGTGTTCAAGCATATGATCTATGAAAAAGCCCTAATTTGAGTTATATACTTCAAGTTTGAAATTTCACTTATGTGATGAAGTGGATTTGTATAGTGTTTGATGTACAGTGATGGAGTATTATGCCTAAGAAATTTGTGGTCTCAATATGAGGATTTAATTGGAAAGCTCTATTTGACTCCTTTGATGTTTGTTTTTTTGGTGTTTTGTGAAAGAGCACATTTGGAAGGTTTTAGATATGAGTTTACCTTATTTTGGCAAAAGTAGAAACTAGTAAATGGTTGATTTGATAATTTGGACCCTCGGTTTTATGTGCTCTAATTTTCTCCAAACCAAACCAAACTAAACCGAGCCTTATGTCCCAATCAATTGGGGTCGGCTACATAAATCTTTTTTCTCCATTGAGCTCTGTCAAGAGCCACTTGTTCACAATGTCATAAAGATCTGACGGGCTTTTTACGTGCTGGCTTTCAACTACCTAACGCACAACCCTCCTCCTTTATCCGAGCTTGGGACCGGTTGAGAAAGAAAGATAACGCTCTAAGCACAAACCAGGCGGAGTTTCATTTTCTCCTACTTGAGTTTAATACTTCAATGTGTTTTATATTTGAAGGATTTTGGTTTCATCTTTTTGGGGTTTGATTATTTTCAGTATGAATTGTGTCGAGCAAGTATAAATTCGAGTTTAGTAGAATGGGTCATTGATGGACACAGTGGTGGAGCTAACTTTTGGGTTTAGATAAGTTGATCTAAGTATTGTTTTGTTGGGCCTAAAGGCTATCTTTTGACTATATGTACATTTTTTTTTACTTTGGGCATGTAACAATAAATGTTAAACTCTACCTTAGAAATGTTTTGCTATGTTCTTCAGCAAATGGAAAGAATGAAATTTTTTATATATGTAACTTCATAAGCTTGGTTTGTAAGGCCTCAGGCCATGAAGATTGATATCAATGGAGTTGTCTAATAAGTCCAGAACTACTTTCTTATTCATGTCATCTTATGTATTTATAGTTTTTTGGAAATGGCTCCAGACATGCAAGCACTTTTTTTTGGAGGTGTTGGAAACATAATGTAAAATGTCCAGGTTTTTGGTCATTGGTTGTGACCATTTTGAAAAGCCTTCTAAACAAACATTCCCTTGCAAATTTTTATAAAATCTTATCACTTATGGGCGCGATTGGAATTGGTATTGGAGCACTCAACTTTGACCTTGCCATACAGATATTAACTTTTATATGATTAATTTGTGACTTATAATTAAATACTCACGTGCTCGAGTCATGTGAGATCGGGGCGTGACATCACCTCACGTGGTTGAGTCTCCATCTGAGTCAATCACCTCAACTCATCAATCCATACCTCCATGTGCATCTAGGCTACCCGTGAGGGGAAGTGTTAAACTTTATCCCACATCGCTCACCTAAGCCACCCAAGCATGGTTAATACAATCTAGAGGTCACTCCATTTGTTGCCAATTGATTTTAGGATGGAACCCTCCAAGAAATCTAACAGTGCCCAATAGGAGGATGCTCCTTGAGAGGTTGCTTCGGGCCCAGTTGCTCATTCGGAGGTGAGGAGCCCACAGACAACCTCACTCATTTGGAGTGAACTGCACTGTAGAGACCCGAATAATTTTAATTTTCGAAATACTTATTAAATGCATAATTGGAAAATTGTGGATTTATTTGGTGAATATTTGATTTGAGGATTCAATTGAAAGAATGAAAGTTTGAGGGGAGAATGTGTGATTTAATGATATGTGAGTATAAATAGGGGGAAGTGGGTTGTAGGAGATCATTTTCTCCCCATCTCCCTCTCTCTCATCCGGCCTCCCACTCCCTCTCAACCGGCTCTCTTTCTCTCTCCTCTCCTTTCACTCAAAAACCCACTCCATCTCTCGAAATCTTCAAGAATCAACCTCATTCAAGCCTTGCAATCGCGATCCCAAG
>JAOTQK010000024.1:7016833-7054347 GCA_025642025.1 Rhododendron ferrugineum | reverse complement strand
GGGGTATTGATTATGTTATCCGGAGATCCTTTATTCAAAAGTCTTGTTTATTTATGTTAAAAATCCAGGTCGTGACATGCACAAACAAACTTCGAGATGAAAGTTTGGCAGTGGCATGGTATGGAGTCGGTTAGGGACATGCCACAAGGTGGAGGCCGACTGCATAACCGCCTCACAAACATCACTAACCTTCTCTCTGTTATGCATAACGAACCTAATTCTTTTCCCCATTTAATTGCGTGCTCTTCGACAACATCCCTAAACAAATAATGATCCTTAAAACTGTTGGCAAACAAAGGAGAGATGGGAAAAGATTATAGTCCTTCTAATAATGCGAACACTAATACAATCAGTAAACTAGGATAAACCTAAACATAACTAAACCCCAATGTAGCCCTGCAAAGCATAAACACTAAACTGCCCTTAATATAATAAACCATAACAAACAATTCTTATTAAACACATGGTATACTATTTCTTACGTCGTACTCTACTTCTAAGTCGCTGTCTAAATTTCTTAAATAATCAAATGGTACAACATTAAAATTGTTTAGGGTGCTAAATAACCTCACAGTCTCACACATAGGCTATTGATACATCTAGTGTGGAGTACAAACTACAAAAGATCGAAATACCCTCACTGATTAATACTTAAATTATTATATAACTCCGAACACTCCCCTCAAGCTAGAGAGTAAATGTCACTAAGTCCTAGCTTGTTACAAAATAACTGTAACATTGGCTTGAACAATGATTTAGTCAATATATCAGCTAACTTGGCGCTGTAGACACAAAGGGGTAGCTATCACACCACGAGATAACTTCTTTATGATAAGATGATAGTCGACCTTAATAGGCCTAGTTATTTGTTTGCGAAAAATTCTGAGAGCGGATTATGAGATTGTAGCTATTAAAAATCTACAGTGGAGTGTTTGCTGCAAATTCTAGGAGAAACTTCTTAAAATCACTAGTTTTTTTTTAAGCAACCATTTAGATGCTTTCGATTCAAAGAAGTAATGATTAGTGTAAAGACTATAATATTCTTTTCCATTTTAAACATTACCCCTTGGTCAAGGACAAAAAAGACTAGTTTACAGCAAAAAGCTCATTTTGCATCTTCTAAAGGAGTATCAGTTGTGAGAAATGCGTTCCATCCCTAAAAAATCTGACTAGTGAGACACACTCACCGTCGTCTCGAGTTTAGTAAGCCATGCAAAGTTTTTTTTTTTTAAGTTTGGATTGACATTTATTGAAGTTTGGGTCTTTATGTGACATTTGGTGTCAAAAGTACAAGGTTTTCTTTGAAAATTTCCCAATTTCCATTAATTTACAGCTAATTTGTTCAAACCCCAACTCAACTCTCTTCTCAACTTTCGATATATTTTACATGGTCTTCTAACCGTAATTACGCATAATGCTACTAGTGTGGTTAAAATCTTGTAGTGGTAGTAGTGGTGAGATGGATGTGGTGGTAGTGTTGGTTATAGATGGAGCTATGAAGCACCGACATGCCTAACTTGTTGCCACAACCATGTTGGGCATGCTTCGGACATGTGACACTGTCAAGGAAACGAAGGGATGTGTATGCAACACGCCACTAGCATGTCTAATTAATTTTCCTAGTTTTTTCATGTCAGGACATGCATTGTCAAGGTTAACACAGTGGGGGACATCGCAGGGGACCAGAATCAATATACAATTTACGAAACTTACTAGAAATAAGTTACTATGGGTAGGCATATCACAATATCTAAGGATAAGAGATAAAAAAGAGAAATACAAACATCTGTCAACCTGATAAAACCTCGTCTATGTTTTACTATTCAAAGCACAAAATGTAATAATTGCAAACTATAGTACTAGTTTTGGTTGTTTCTTGATAGACGCTCATATGATTAATAGCCAAATTGGACAAAATATGTACAATTAATTTTTCCATGTCCCCTGAAGTGTCTGCGTCCTTGTTCAGAATTGTTGTGTCTAATGTTCGTATCCATGTCCGAGCACGTACCCATGGCCGTGCCTTCCTACTTAAGAGTAGCGCTGAGAAGATAGCATTAAAAATAGAGAGTATTAGCCTTTTTGGTTTTTCCTCTAACAGAGAATTGAGAATTTCAGTCCAAAACCATGTGGCAGTACACTGGCCCAAAGGATAGGGGGTGAAATGGTCCAGGCCCAAAGCATAAGTGGGTAAATGGGTGGTGCCCGAACAAGGAAAGAGTTAAGAGACCCAACAAAGGAAGGAATTAAGAGAGGAAAAAAGTTCAAAAACAAATGTGTGAGAAAGTCCAATTATTGTCAAATCACCAAGACCTTTTGGTATCCAAATCCCGATAAGAGTTTCTTTTATTTCACTATCTTTTAGACAGGCAAATCGAACAACCTTTAGAGTAAGTTTAAGCCAAAAAGTAACTACTGTAACAAAAGGCTGATCAGATTTATCACCTGCTTAACAAAGTAGCTGAACTTCCTCTTGAATTGTTGTATTACATGCTGCACAACAAGCCAATGATCTGCTTGACCCTTAGCAACAAGAGTGATCTGTTGCTCAATAAAACTCCGAATGTCAGGCAAACAAAGATCTGGATCAATACATTGATAGCCTCTTATTAGGCTGATGCCTAAAGCAGTTGGAACCAACTTTCTTCCAGCCTGCACCTGCGGTTTGAAGGGAACGCACTAGAGAGCTATAACACATTAACAAATAGAAAAAGTCCCACCAACAAAACATGTTGCTCAACAAACCTGAACATAGTTCCTTTCACATATGTTATTGATATGCACAGCAATTGATGCATCCGTCCCTATTCCATTCTTCTCCATTAGAGAGATAAGCTCGCTCTCACTAAGATAATCCGGGGGCACAGTCTCACCCTGAGTATTTGGAACTCAGTTATCTATTGCACAGAGCAGCAATAATTGAACACTACAGACATTCATACAAATATTCCAAAACCAAGACAAACAATTGTACTTTAAAAAGTTAGGATTAAGTTGCTAAAATGTCATTTTGCAAATGGAATATCACATGTAATACAGATAGGCTTACGTTGAAGCTTTTGGTTGAAACAGAGTAAATGCCTACAGAGAGGGAATGATTCTACCTCAGTGTATAGCTTGACACAACTATTTGTTGAAATGAGGAGAACCTACGGTTCAAGCGCTTCTAGTGGAAGTGGGAGCCAAGAATATATGTTCTATCGCAGAGTACAAAAGTATAAGTTGGCGAATGCGATGAATAGGATGTGCAAGGAGATATATGTTGATTATTGGTGAGGGTACTTTAGCCTTTGTGAATTTGTAGTCACTTAATTTATATACAAGTGTTAGGTGTGTGTTAGGGATAATTAACACCCTAACCACTTCTCGTTCTCTCAAATAATTGAACGAAACCATTAGGACCAGGTGGTTCTTATTGAGGTATCGAAGAGCCTAGATGATATGGTAGTGTTGTGGTTGACAAAGTTGTTCAATAAGATTATTTCAACTAGAAAGATGCCTAATGAGTGGTGAAAGAGTTTCTTCGTACCTATAAATAAGAGTAAAGGAGATATTTATAGTTGCAAATTGCAATAGTTATAGATGTACTAACATTGATGAGCAATACAATGAAGCTGTGGAAAGAATTGTTGAGCATTGCCCAACAATGACGACATCTGTAGCCTAGAACAAGTTTGCGATTATGCCAGGTAGATCAACTATCAAAGCCAATCTATGTATTAAGGAGATTAGTCGGGAATAATAGAGAGAAAAAGAACAACCTTAACATAGTTTTCACAGACTTCAAAAAAGCATACGATAAGGCACATAGAGACGTCATATGGTACATCTTAGAGAGTAAGGATATGACAAAAGAGTATATTGATGTACACAATGATATGTATGAGAGTGATATCAGTACCATTAGATCCAAAGTGGGGACAAAGAAGCGAATTCCCAATAGAAATTACACCAAGGGCCCGCTTGAGTGCTTACCTCAATGCCTTAGGTATGGATGAATTGACTACACATATTCAGAACCATATCACCATGGTGTATATTGTTTGTGAGTGATATTGTTTTAGTAGATGAAACTTCAAAGAGGTGTTAATGCTAAATTAGAAGCTTGGAGGGAAACGTTTGAGTCGAAAAGGATTTAGGATCAGTAGGAAAGTAAGTTTACCGGTAGTCAAAGTGTTATTGTAGATAGAGCGACCCTTCAAAGTCAGGAGTTACTTGGAAGCAAAAATTTAAGAATCTTGGCTCAATTGTTCTCCAAGATGGAGTGGTTATGGTGGATGTGACGCATAGAGTACAAGTTGGATGGGTCAAGTGAGGAATGCTTCTTGCGTGTTGTGTAACACGCAGGAAACCCACAAAGTTAAAGGGGTAATTCTACCGCTATAAGACCAGCCATGTTGAATGCCACAGAGTGTTGGGCTTCTAAGAAACATCTTATTAAGATGAGTGTAGCTGAAATGAGAGTATTGAGATGGACGTATGGCAAAACTTTGTGAGATAGAATTAGAAATGAAACCTTCGCGGTATGCTAGGGGTAGCACCAATAGAAGATAAGATGAGAATAAATAGATTAAGCTAGTTTGGACATAGATCGGTAGATGTCATAGATAGGAGGAATGGGATAGTTACGGTAGAGAGTAGCATTAAGGTCTCAAGACCAAAATTGACTTTAGAGGTGGTAGTTCGAGAGGATCTAGCTTTGTCGGACATCATAGAACACAATGCCGTTGACAAAGATGAACGGAGAAAAAAGATTCATGTTGCCGACACTAATTGATTAGGACTTAAGGCTCAGTTTGGATTGGATAGACTTATATTCACTTAGCCCCAATTTTATATCAATTACGGGTCATTCAAGGCCCGAGGGACTATACCAACATTACCTTTCATTATGTGTTGCTTATTTTACATGTTTTGCACTCTCTCAGTATGTTAAAGTTAAACACTTGGGAGAATTACATTTTAGAATTTAGTAGGAATAGGCTATTTGTGATATGAAACATATACACAAAAATACACTTAACGGCCTCAGTCTTCGAATGAGCACATTTTGTCAGATTCCTTAGGAGGATTATCAATGAAGTACTCCATATTGCTTGTTTCCCAGAAAACACACTTAACAGCCTTAGCCAAAGGGGCCATAATTTTTGTTATTTAAACTAGTGGAAGTAATAGACACATCTCCAGAGGGCAATGGGACCAGAATAACTAGCAGGACTGAAAGCCGACATAAACAAATGGCTCCCAAGATATGTAAGAAGCAGAGCAACCACCAACAACGATCCATTGCCTGTGATATGCAAGTAAGGCCATCACCAACGTTCGTAACAGAAACAAAAATCACGGAGCCGAGTACCAAACACAAAGTAGGGAAAACAACACCAACATGAACACCCGAGAATAGGGGATATAGATACCATAAGATTAGATTAGATAATGAGCTGTTTGGGGCGGCTGAAGGATTCGACGAGGTTGAACGACAGACGGAAAAGGTCACAAGAGAGAGAGAGAGAGAGAGAGAATGACAAATCAAGTGAGAGAGGCCAAGACATCACCTGAGGGAAATAGAGATAATGAAGGCTCCGAAGGTCGGACGAGAGCTCGCTAGAGATCCATCAAGGTTGTCAGAGGTCTGGGTGAGACCAAAAGTAGTCAAGGCAAGGAGGGTACCGATCTGTGTTGGGTTGATTAATTGAGGTATGGGTTCTCAAACTTCCTAACTACGAATTGGGTTTCCAGTGGAACAAGGGCCAACGACTGCTGCAGGTGGTCGATGGTGACTCCGCAGGGACGGTTGCAAATGGACAAAGATCAGTGGAACTACTCTGATACCATGTTGTTTAGAGAGTAAAAAATGGTGTTTTGGGTAAACATTACTCTTACAGATGTGTATTATTAATGGAGACATGGAACAGCATACAGTGACTAAAATTCACTTTCTAACACTAAGTCATACACAACTCTTAACAACATAGAATAAATTTAAATACTTGTATATGAGTCGCATGTTAGAATAAGAAAACTTATGAAACTTATCGAATCAAATTAAGAAATGTTGGTCAAAGCAGCAAAAAAAACCCAAAACAAAGTGATTGAAATAAACTAAGTACCTCATATAGATCAACTTTTGAAATTTTCACTTTCTCCCCTTTTGTAAACTGAGGAAGATTGTTTTCCTTCACAGCCAACCATGGCATTATACATGTATATCCCTTGATTGTCACATGTTGTCCGACAATATGCAAGAATTCTCCACCAACTGAAAATTCAATCGTTGTCCTGGGGTGGTCATAGAATGGTGTGTCATGGAACAAGTTCACTTCTACATATCCAATACGCGATTAATCAAGGTAGAAACTGGCAAGGATATAATAATGTTTCTCTCATGTGAATTGCATATGTAGAACTGTAAATTCTATTGCTCAATTGAGTCAAGCATTTGCATTTGTAACACAATGGCGATGATCTCAGAAAAAACTCGTGAAAATAAACCATGGTAGTCACGATCAAATTGAATATTACTACAGCTTCGGCAGTTCATAATGCTCAAGATCAACTCTATAGGAGCACTGAATGTTTATGCTATAATCAACAAGTATACTAGCACAATGCCTGAAGACTCATATCCTGCAGAAAATAGCATTTAACTTTGTAAACCCCATATTAACAAAGAAACTAAACAAAATTACTAAAAAATGATACCTTAAAAAAGGGCCCATGCATCAACTTTACTTCCATATGAAAAGTATTATTGTATGGTAAACATAAACAGTGTTGTAGTGCATTCCTTATGGATATTTAACGTAACAATAAAGTTCACATTCACAAAATTACTACATGATAGATTAATCATAAAAAAAACGGGGAACTTGTTCCCCTATGGATCAAGAATTACATTTCTTGAGAAGTATCATGCCCTTCCAAATAGCAATGTTTTAAAACTTGTTTTACTTGCAAGTTCATTCCTTTTATTCGCAAGTTCCAAACATAATGCAAGAGTACTTTAAATAGGTTTCTATACACAAAGATAAAAGATGATAAAGATAACATACTAAATCTTAACAAACTTGATAAATCATAACTCACTATCCAACTTTTCATTTTTGCCATCATTTTCCCCCAACCAGAAGAGCTCGACTTTGGCGATTTAGATAGAAGAATTTTACTTTGAGCTCCTCCGAATTCCGATGACGTCCTTTCTCGGTTGTCGTATATCTGTTTTGTTTATATTTTTTTTCCTAATGGTGATACAATGTGATGGCTGTCGTAGATAACCAATGATAGTGGTTGCAGGTGGTAGATGGCACTACAAATGAAGCATTAATAACAGCGGTGGTCATGGCAATTTTTGTGTTTGTTGTGGATCTATGACGATGTTAGATCAGGGCCAATCTAATGTGGCCAGTCTTTAATGCTAATTGTTGTGTTGACACGGTGGTCTAAAAGTAACACTAAAAATGCCCGCCTGCCTATTTCTATTTTTTTTTCCTCTTTATTACTAATAGCATAAATGGCTCAAAAGAAAACAACTATATCGATCAATGTTTGCTCTGATACCAAATCTGATGCATAATGGTCAAGAAAAAGATAGGGGAAAAAAGACCAGCAGGCATCCCCATGTTTAAAGAAGTATAATGGCATCCCCATAGGCTGTACATGACATCAATTCTGTCATTAGTTGCACCTAGTGGGGGCGGGGCAAGAGCAGGAAGGGGGCGGACGTGGGGGAGTGGAGTATAATAGAAGCTTCTCATTTGGAAGCGTATGGGGAGCGTGTAGGAATAATTTATTAAAAAAATGTCATAGTAGAAAATATTGTTATTCGTAATTCATTGTCTATTGCATATATTGTTTTAGCAAATATACATAAACATGACGCTTATCAGGGTAGTGATTTTCACACTCCCCTTTTTTATAACCACACTCCCTTTTTCGTCTTTTTGTGATGTGAATTTACAATGTTGTCCTTCCAAGTGTGAAAGAGTAGACAAACGAAAGGTTAATTATGTGAATTCACATCACAAGAGGACAAAAAGGGAGTGTGGTTATAAAAAAGAGGAGTGTGAAAATCAATTACCCTATAGTACATGAGCAAATTTGAGTTAATATTTTTCTAGTATCTTATCATTAATTCATGTCTTCTCTTGCTTGGTATCTTTTACTAGGGTTTCTTCTAGGATTTATATGCCTAAGAGTTTATATTAATTGGGAGCAGGTCCCTTTATCGATGAGAGTGAGTTTCCTAGGAGATCCTGACTTTGGGAGTCTCTGAGGTGGATTCACGACCTCGATAGGTAGTATAATTAGGATTTTGTCCGTTATTTTCCTCATGTTTTCTTTGATTCCAAACCCTTTGAATGTTCATTAAGACCCACTACAAACATCCATTTCTTCCAACTAAGGTTAGAACATGCTTATCGAAGAGCTTTATGGCAGTTTTAGCTCTTGAAAAAAAATTGAGAGAATGGTTTATGAAACCGTATAGACCCACTTAAGATCTTTATACTTAACTCTGAAACTTCAATTTATGTTCCTTCAGTTTGTCATGGTTTTATTCTCTAAGACACTCATGGAAGAGATCTCATGAGACATTACTTATTCAAACCTTCTTCCACGAAATGTATCCATTTCCTAAATAAATGAGAAAAGACTGACAGCCAAGCATATCTAGGGATGTACGTATGGTCGTCAACAAAACTGTACTGAGCATATAAATAACTTTCTAACAATGTATATAATGTGAATCGTGTTACTTTCATCTCCGAGAGACCAAGTTTCAAATCTTTTGTTAGATTACTTACTTGAAAGACAAGCCTCTACTTAAGGACAGAAAATGCACAGAAGTACATTGCATGGAACCCAACAGAACTTCTCGGAATCACTGTCTGCCCTACTGTCAAGTTTAATAACGTAGATGCTCCTCGTGTCTGGCCAAGAACCAATCTACTCGTCCTAGAACTTGCAATTTGACTACATACTAACCCACTAGTCCTCTTTTCCCCTTATTGAATGTCCAAATCATTGACCATTATGAAATTTCATGTTTTTGGAGTTGCAAGATATTGTGGAAAAACTTGTTCTAGTTGCATGAAAAATACATAGGATCAAACATCAAGTGTTTCAACTACAATAGTAGGTGCTCTAAAATGTTCTCCCTACAAAGTTGAGTTTTTAAACTTTTACAGTGGCCCAACTGTACATTGAAAAAGGCACCACACTACAATTCCTGCAATGACACAGATCATTGTGTCAAAAACCATCAACATGACTGCCAATTAGAAATAGATCCCTAGAGGCCACGTAAATTAGCAGACTACTCTTTTTTACTAGCTTTGAAGAAAATCCCACATTTTCAAAGACAAAGCCAACCCAAAGATGTAATCAAGTCTTGGACCAACAGATCTCACTACTGTTTCTGTAATAAATTTACTGAACCATGGTGCGAGTGCTCATAGCCTTCTAAATTCTCCACTTCATTCAGTTAGGTAGATGGATGTCAAAATATATATCGTATGATTTGTATTTAGTGCTAAGTTCAATGTCCATTCAATGCTTTTCCTCTGCAGTCTACAAGTAAAATTAACTGGCTTGGTTTCTTCATCGAGTAGTTGAAGAGAGTAATAGTTCCATTCTAACAACCACTTCAGTATTTTTAAATCTGTTCTTGATATAGTGTCAAATGGAAATCATTCAACCTGTTCTTCCACTAAAACAAATGGTTGAATATCTATGTGTAAACCAATTAGCCCACCTCAACTCAATCACAGTCAAACCTAGTACACTGGATCAGTTTATAAATAGGATAGTAAGATTTACAGAATGACTAATAAAATAATGAAACAGTACCATCAAGGAAATTTTCTTATTTGACAGTTATTTATCTCAAGAAAATGCATGACCAATATACACAGAATTCTCACACAGGAACAAAAATGCATACTACTTACCTTACAAATTTGCAGTCAGGAGATACAGTTCCTAGAAAATGCTGACAGACATATTGATAAAGCCTCCAAGCATCGCTTCCAAGCATGTCCTCCGAGGCTGAGCGGATCGGTGTAATGGGAGGGTGGTCACCTGCATCTGTCCCTGATCGCGGCTTCAGATAACCATCAGCTAGCAGTGATTGTGCATAACTACCCCAAGATGGGCTACTAACTAGAGCTCCAAGTATGCCTCTAAACTCAAATGAAGAAGGGTATGCTGTGCTCTCAGTACGTGGATAGCTAGAGCAAAACCAATGAAAGAGAGAGAAAAGATGTCCCGGTTAATATTCTTCGTAGTGACATGAAGAAGAGAAGCATGGGTGACATTCAGGATGTTTTAACATGGATTTTAATACCATATTTTGCAATATCTTGGCAGAAAATTCCATTTCCTGCTGAAAATCTGTGCAAAGAAGTCTAGCAAGTAAAGACTGAACTTAAACTTTTACTCCACTATTGACGCCTCTAATATTTTCAAGAAATTGTAAGGCTGCGATTGCCTACAGGTACCATGTCAGCTGCCACCCCCCCCCCCCCATCTACACCCAAAAATTTCTCCTCAATCCCACACGCCTAAGAAGTATGGATTGAGGCAGACATGGGTCACACTACACAGGGAAATTATCAAAAATTGTGGAAATGGACACCGAGGGAGTAAGGGCAAAAATATGTTTGTATATGCAGACATATATTTAGTTGTAATCTAGTCTATTATATAAGGGGGGAACCACAGTGTGGACTTGTAATTGAAGTTGGCTCACACTTTCGCCTCAAAACCTGTAAGGGTAAAAACGGAAAAACAAATATCAAACAATCACCCACTCACCAACTCAACCAGTTTACTCTTCCTCCATGATTGCTAACCGCTTCAATTTTACGCACAGTGCTGAACGAAAACGTCCAGGAATGTGGAAGATAATTGTTGCACGGTCATGGGTAGAACTCAACCCCAAAAGCTAGCTATTGAAGTGAGGGTACCCTCACGCTTACATATTCATATTACTTTAGTACCCAGGCGATGTGGGACTTCGCTTCACATCCTCCCTCACGTGCAGCGTGCTCACTCACCAGCACCTGCTGCATGCAAGATAGAGACAGGCACCCTACCCATCCCTGATACTTAGCTCCGTGTTAAAGCATCAAACTCAAAACCAATTGGCCATGAAGGGAGAGGCCGCCTAGCCTCATATACTAGTTTTTGAGGTGATAATTAACCAAGGTGGGACAAATTCCAACACACCCCCGCACATGTGATCCCCGACTTGCACGTGGAGAGGTCAACAAAGGATCCGGAATATGCGGATCACAACGACAAAGTACAACTATGGCACAAACAAAAGGGAAAAGCCTCCGAAAACCTACCTCTAATACCATGTTCCACAGTCTTGGGTAGAACTTAACCCCAAAAGCTAGCTAGTGAAGTGAGGGTGCCCTCGCGCTTATGTACTTTATATTACTTTGGTACCTAGGTGATGTGGGACTTCGATTTAGAATAATATGGTCATGAATCATCTAGTGGGTGTTCTGCTATGACTCTAATCTGTGAATTTACGACCTTTTTTTTCCTTATATTAGGGTATTTGTAACTTTAGTTACCTCTCAGTCCAAACTCTCTTTCTTCCGTATTCAATCCGTTCTTTGCTAAAAAATGCACTATTTGGAAAAATCTACTTTGGGTTTGGATACATACCACAAAACCAAAATACATGATAATGGTTGTAGTGGGCCGTACCGAAACAAAGACTTGGCCTATTAGACGAACAGCCTAAAGCACAGAGCGTATGGGCCGAACAGCTCACGCTTGGGCCAATACGCTGGTATGGGCGTGAGGGCCTGTTGGCTGATGGGCAATGGATGGGGAGCAAGGTCTAGGGTTGGGAAAGAAGGCTAAATCGGTTGGGAAAGAAGGCAAAATCAGAAAAATATAATGAAAGCATATATCTACCATCCTAAAAACATGAACTAAAATGAAATCATTCGCTTCTCTTGGGCTGGGCTTACCCAAGGTAGCATATCGATACGATTTTGTTTAAGAATCATGACCAGTAGCAAGATTTATTATTTTGCAAAATGATTAATCAATATTCAAGATCAATTCGAATATTGATTACAAATGGAAAGCTAAGGAAATTGTGGAAGTTGCCAGAATCAAATTCAATCTTCCAATCTTTTCCAGTATTAAAGGTCAATTCTTCTGAAGACATGGACAATATGAAAAACAATTCAAAGGTGTAGCCACCTTAAAAATACACAAGGCCTATCAAATTTGAAAAGATGTTTCAACAAACATGTCATAAACATGAGAAGCCCACATAAACCAAAAGGAAGAAAAGCAGATAGAAGTCAGTATCCCCTAGAAAAATGATCAAACTTTTGATGCTACTATCGCTCACAACATTAAGTTGTAACTGAGGATGGTTATTGTGAAAAATACGAATGCCAGAGAAAGAATATATCATGTCAAAAACTTCTAACCCAAGGAAAGCAACAAACAAAAAGAAATATACACACTAATTTGACCTCTTATGCTGACCAACATAAATAAAAAGTTTATCCACATTCTAAAAAGTTCTTTCGTGGCAAGGGTTAAAGAAAATGAAACCTGATGAAACCTTGTGTATACAAGCGCTCAGCCAACTGCATAGCCAATTGGGGTCCAACGCCCAATGCGCTTGAAGCAACCTGAATTAATTAGCACAATATGTCAAATTTCTCATAAGCAGATGTACCAAATGCATACCTTGCAACTAAACTATACGAAGGAACCCAATCTACTATTTAGACAAAACTATGGGAACCATACAAAGAAAACTCCCAACCTCAAAGCACAAGTGCAAAAAACCCATACATCTTATATTGATCTCAAGCTTATTAACTACTAGGTTCCCCTCCACAAGCAAAGGACTTAAAAACTGTACACCGTATAGAGTGGCAAATGGGACAGGTAAGAAAATATTTAAAGCAATGCTTTGAAACAAATAATTCATAGGAAGTCACTTTTAGTCTGCCCTAGTATTTTAGTATGTGTTCTTAGTCTCATAATGTACTCCCTCTGAACCTAAATAAGTGTCCGGCGCACAAACCTAGGACTTTAAAAAGATGCATTTGTTTCGTTAAAAATATTAATTTTTTTTCACAAATGAATAGATAGCAATGAGTTCTATTAGATAGTGAAAAAAAAATATTTACGAAGAACATGCATCTTTTGTAAAGTCTAAGTTTGTGCACCGGACACTTATTTAGGGACGGAGGGAGTAGTATTTAATAGGGGTACTACTGTCTTTTATAGAGGGCCAAATCAGCTAGGCATGTTAGGACCTGGCAGACCACCAGCATCAACAGGGTAGGCGCTTGGGCCAAACCGTGTGTGTCAGACCGGCACCAACGGGTCCCCCCAAATCACACCACCCGACTGCCCAAGCACTTGGTTCGTACCGAATCACCTCGGGTCAGGTTAAAACCAACCCAAACCGGGGTTATGGATCCGCGCGTATTGTGGATAGGACATTCGACTATGTTGGCATAACCTGGGTTCGGTACTCATCCATGACGTCACACCAAGCGGTTAGGGTGCCCAACACAAGATGGCTTGGAGGTTAAGCCAAGAGGTCCTACGTAAGGTACAGCTCCATAACATAAAGAGGTACACTGTTTCTACTAACCTAAGAGCTCTTTACTTTTATATTCTCAGTCGAGGACTTATTTAACCATCAGAGTGCCTTCCCACTCGTCACCAGCCAGTTAGGCACCATCGGTGGTACCTTGCCTTGTAGGGCTAGGTTTGAAGACGGAGCACAGGCCAAATCATAACCAGAGTTCCAGCGTAGGGATTCCGAAGGTGCCACCCCATAATTGGCGAGTCCACTCGGGAACCGTTTCTCTCACCATTCATCGCGAACCTCTCTCCTCGCTCTTGCACTCTCTTAACCTCGGAAATGGTTGAAATCTCGGTGAGTCGGTGGAACCTGAAGTTGACAGTGTGGTTGGAAACCCAACCGCCACCATGCATAGCCTACGGATGGCCGTCCACGCCTATCAACCCGGATGCTCTCAATGAGCCCCAGGCATACATTCAACACCAAGAGAGGTGTATTGATGAAAAGGACACCGTCATCAAATCCATATGAGATGGCTCAACTTCAAGATGTGATCTACAGGAGTGGAAGTTGGCGATGAAGGGATCAAACTCTGGCACAGCACGATGACTGACACAAGCGTTGCAAGGACCAACCAGATGCGAAATTCAGGAGTTCGTCTAGGTTTGAGGTCGACCACTACCGTAGCTTTTTGTACCGAGAGATGTCCAGCGGCTATCGTAGCAGGCCGAATCAGCTAGGCATATTCGAGCTTGGGTTGAACCATGTGTTAGACTGGCACCAAAGGTTCCCCCCTAATCGCACTGCCTGAGTGCGTTGTCCGAACCGAATTGCCTCGGATCGGGTTAAAAGGGTCCACGCGTATTGTGGGTAGGGGCCACGTTAGCATAACCGCTTGGGTTTAGGATGCCGTTCATGACATCTCACCAAGCAATTAGGGTAAGTGCCCGGCACAAGGCAGCTTGGAGGTTAAACCAAGAGGTCCTATTTTGATTAAGAACTTACTTAACCATTAGAGTGCCTCTCGTCGTCACCAGCCGGTTAGGCAATAACAGTGGTTTCTTGCCTTGTAGGGCTAGGTCTGAAGACGGAGCTCAAGCCAGATCCGCATCAAAGGTCCAGCGAAGGGATTCCACAGGAACGCCACCACACATCTTTTATATTTTTTGTGTTGATTTGAGTGTTTGTATATAGCTAGCCATACATATTGGCCTAGGTTTTCCTTCCTTAGCAATTTATAATCATTTTAAGAATAAATTATTGAGAGCATTGCTCTTTGTATTCCCATTTTGGGAAATTTCTATCTCTAGAATCTCAAGGGAAAGTTTGGTTTGCATCATTTGGTATCAGAGCTTCTAGACTCAGATCATAGTCACTCATCTCGCTGGAAACCTTGCACGAACCCTAACCTCACTGGGAATTTTCACCGGAACCCTAAATCACATCTTCCTACTTGTTTCACTTAGATCTAAGCCTAAGATCAAACCGAGTCCTTATGCATTGGTTCAAACCATTAAGTCAATTGACCAAGTTCAAAATCACGCCCAAAATCCTAAATCCACTTACGCATAGTCAAAAAAGACTCGAAAACCCTAATTCAAAAATCAAATCAGCTATTTTAAACCTCTTTATGTGTCATCAAATGGATTCGGACCTTGAAACTCTCATATCTTGGGCCAAAATTACATAATCTTTCAAGTTTGACTCTGTACGAATGGTAACCAATTGATTCAAAGCCTGTGGAGTTGCGATTCGAACCTAATGTCCAAATTGCGAGACCCCGTCTCAAGACCGTAAAGTTGCGCCATACGCTGTGAAGCCTATTCAAGCCCTAATCAGACCTGTGGAACTCTGAATCTGTGCTTCGGGAAGTGATTCTTACCTGTTTCGAGTGGGATATCATGTGTACTACCAGATTCGACACAATAGTTGGACTGATTCAAGGTAAGTTTGGTTGAGATTGATCCGCTTTTGGTGATTTTCATAGTTTCGAGCTGGGTTGCTTGTATTCAATTGGGTATAGGCTTATTGAGTTGACTGGGTTGAAGGGTTGTGTAATTGGCAGTGATTCCTTTGAGTTTTATGACTAAGGAGACTGGTTGCAAGTTGTTCCGGTTTATTTGATTGTTGAGTGTGATAGATTTGGTTTGTGAATCAGTTGACAGGGTTTTGTGATTGAGTTGACTGGGCCTGATTTCTTGATGAATTAGTTGACTGATTTTGTGTGAAATTGGTTGTTGAAATGGCTCATAGAGCTATGGGAAGAAGGGGAGGTAGAGGTAGAGCATTAATGGTGAAAAATGGAGATGGACTTGATAACTTTGGCAACCAAAACCACGAGGTTGAAGAGTTGAGTCAACAAATTGCTACCTTGAATGACAAGGTACAAATTTTGTTGCTGAACAGACAAATTGCTATCTTGATTTAGAAGGTGCAATACATGTTACCAAGTGAAGGTGGTGATGATTTTCAATGTCAATTTGAGAATAATTTTATTGTTTTGAGTTGTAGTCCAAAATCGGAGAGATTTGATTACAACTAGGAGGACGCTAATGTTGATCTTTCCAAGTTGTTGGGAAGCTCCACTCCATCCGAGTTTGAGGATATTAACCTCAATCTGGTTATGTTTGAGAAGGAGACGGAACAATGTTATTATGATGATTTTCCCGTCCATCCAAGTGAAGGTGTCTTCAAAGATGTATATGTGTTTGAGATTAGAGATAAATTTGAGAGTGTCAGATGTGCCCGAAGCCGTCACCAAGCTCTTGAAGGAGGATAGTGTTGTCTTTGGGATTAGAGATAAATTTGTGTACCTAGCTAGCCATATATATTGGCATAGGTTTTCCCTAGCAGTTTTTATTCATTTCAAGAATAGATTATTGAGAGCATGCTCTTTGTATTCCCATTTTGGAAAGTCTCTCTTTCTAGAATCGCGATGGAAAGTATGGTTTGCATCATCATATGACTTATCCTTGTTAGTTCACATATCCCTATTCACTCAGGAAAATTAATGAACAAGAACTGATCTTCCAAAATAGCTCATGAAACATATACTAGTCATAGGTATTTCAGGGAAAGAGGCGCAAAAGGTCTATTGGCGTCTAGGCGCAAGTTGCGAAGCAAAGCGTGGCCTCATTGAACCGAATTGCACCAAGGTGAGAAAACATCCAAAAATACTTCAAATAGAAAGCACTATGACAACTGATTTTTGAGGGTATAACACTTCAAAAGCCACAAAAACATCCACCAAATGTCAAAAAGTCAATACATTTACAAAATAAATCAAAGCAAACTCAAAACTCCACAACTAACCCAAAAACGGAACATGTTAGATTACCCAAAATTTTCAAAAAAGTTAAAAAATAGAGCAAGTTGAGTACTCATCTTATTCTATGAGTGTGTAACGCGTGTAGTCAGTCCGTAGGAAGCACCAACACTCCTGAATGTTTCCTGTATCCATGTTTGACACTCCGGGAAAATAAGACACACGGACAAGTACGGCTTAAGCAGGGGAAACGCCAAGGACTCATTGGGCACACTCGTGTCCCAATTTGGAGACTAATGGAAACATGACAGGGATCAACTTATAATATTAAAAAAGCTTATTTCGGGGGTATGATATTCCAAGAAAAGGAAGAAAACAGTACAATGAATGAATTATGACTAATAAAAAGCCTCGCTCAACTTCTAATATTTAAAAAGGAACAATAAGAAGTAAGAACAATAAAGTTGCGATTAGTTTTGCTTATTTTCTGATAGAAGTGTTCATACGAATAATAACTAAATATATATCCTAATATATTGCATAAGTCGTGTCCCCATTCAATTAAAACCCTCACTCAACTTCTAATATTTAAAAAGGAACAATAAGAAGTAAGAACGATAAAGTTGCTATTAGTTTTGCTTATTTTCTGATGGAAGTGTTCATACGAATAATAACTAAATATATAACCTAATTTATTGCATAAGTCGTGTCCCCATTCATTTAAAATTGTCGTGTCTCATGTCAATAGCCGTGTCTGTGTCAGCGTTCATGTCCGTATTCGTGCTTCTTAGTTCAGTACAAAGGAGTTGTATAGACACACACACACATAATTGTAAATTTCGAACAAGAAGAAGACCTTAAATTTGGATCGAAGGTTGAGGGAGACGTCACGTTGCTTTTCTTTGTTAGGATTTTTCAATCGTTTCCTTAGACAAACACCGATGTAGCTTTTAGGTGTTAATGGATCCCTTTTTCATTTGGAGATCCATCTCGTAACTCAATTCCAAGGCTGAAATAGACAAAAGTAAGATCCAACAATAAATGCAATGGGGCCCTCGCCTCAGTAACTCTGAGTCTCTCACGCCCCTCTAGGCACATAGCAAGGCCTCAATCTACCTCGCGCCTAGGCATGTCTTTCACAACTATGACTCAAATCAAGTGTCGTCAGAAGAAACTTATTAGCATGGGCCTTGAGCTCAGCCCTCAGCCTCATAACGTGTAGAAGAAGAAGAAACAAATCTGACCTAGAATTACTTATGAAGTACTCTCTGAGGTCTTGTTGAACAAAGCATCACATAATGCCTTAAAGAGTATCAAACAAGCACACAAAGCTTCACTCTCCACAATAGCAGGATTACTCACATTCTTCTCAAGGGGTTGGATTCTCTTAACTCCAGTAGGCTAAAGGTTAAGAAAATTTGAGTCAGACTAATAGCCTATTCTAGACCGAAACATAACCACATATAATGAACATATGACATAGCTTCAGCAATAGCACCATTCCACGTTTTACACCTACTTATACAAAACATACAATGGCTATTGAACATTTCAATTACGGTATTCAAAATGCATTACAGTTTTTAGTTCTTTTATATTTCGTTCCTTACAGTTAGTTAGTTAGTTATGAATCAAGGATAAAAATTATTTCCTTCCCCAGTTAGGATTCTAGTTTTCCTTTCCGGTAAGGGTTCTTGTTTTCCTTTAAGACCTTCAACCACTACTCCTTGGAGTTGATTACTGAATAGAGTATAAGGTTGTGGCCATTGTGCACTATCCTTCTTCCCCCTTCTCATCAGCCCACTTGCTGCATCAATTTTGGTAACAGGGCCTAGGAGCTCTCTCTCTTTCTCTCTCTCCCCGCTGAACATCACAATTGCCGAAGACTCCCCTCATGTTGCCCTTTTCTAGATGTGTTCATCGGCAAAGAGAAAGGTCTGCCCTACCTGAGGGCCTGTCATCGGCGAGCTAATAGTGAACAAATTTTTCATGTCCCGGAAGCTTTGTTACTAACATTGCCAAATCGTTGACATCACGGAATATTCTTTATTCCCCCGCACTGCAAATCACGTCACTTTGTCCTCATTGAAAAATATCTCAAGAGACCTAGAATTTTAGTTAGATTAGTCTATCAACTGAAAAAGACACTCCAGGTAAAAGGTTTACAAATGTTTATCCTAACCTAGGTTTTTACTATATTATAACTCCTTAACCTACTTCAAGACCCACTAAGCCATATAAACCTTCCCCATCCATGAATGAATTTGACCAGAACCCATATGCAAACTTGTAAACCGAGAACCCATTGAATCAAACTCATTCATAGATCTGACCAAAAACCAAATTTCACCAATAAAATATTCATTTGCTCATCTGAACCAAGACCGCAACTGATGATAGTTCATCCCATTGGAAACTATCAAACCAATGATGCTTGCCTTAACGAGTGGAGACACACCAATAATTCCACACATTTATTAGAGTGCTGACGAAGTTTGCCAAATTGTCATTGATAGAGAATTTAAAAAGAGTGTGGTATCCAGATTAGTCGTCACGATAACGAAACCTCTAAATACACCAGTGAAGCAACTCTATCTACTTTAGGCTAACGTCGCTCCTCTTTCAGTCTCTCAAAGGAGTTTGGTTCCTATCCAGATAGGTGATTATTTTGACATGATTTGATGTAACATCATTCCCATAGATGTGACGCATGTATTACTTGGTCGTCCATGTATCGATCAATCTAATACCCCCTACAACTAGAGTCTCCTTACAAGAACGACACAACCTTTGGTCCTTTACATTCAAGTATACTCCTAGGGAAGCTACTTTGTTAAAGTTTGTGAGTACAAAGCAAGATAAGGTGTCAACTTATGAGTCTCCTACCTCAATAGTCGATACCCACAAGAAATTCCCGAGCTGAAAACAGTTTCACCAAAAGATGAGCCTCTTGAACACAAGGCTCTCAAACTGTCAAATCTTAATGCTCTCCCCCAACCAGTTGAAAACACGATGGTTTCATTGGTGCCAAGGACTTTGATAGGGTTCTGATATTATATTTGGTGGATCTCATTAACAGCTCAAGAACAGCAATAATTTGGCACGAGAAGAATAAGGAGTTTTCATGCTCAAAATATTTGATTCGTCAACTTCGACGAATTTCAAAATTTTGAAGCAAACTAGAGGTCGAGTTTCGTTTTCAATGGAGAAGAGTGATGTGGACATATATCATATTTGGAGTTTTCATTAACAATTTCCAAAATGTATTTTTATGCTTAATTATTCCATATTTCGTTGCTTTAAAGTCTGAGATAATTAGGAAATAAGGATTAAGATATTTCCTTTTCGAACTAGGGTACTTGTTTTTCTTTTAACTCGGGAGGCTTACAAATATGACCTATGGTTATTGTAATCGTTAGAAAGGATCATTAGATTGATCACAAGGCTTTGGCCTTTTATTGTAGGGTCGTGGCCCTTTAACACTATTCTTCCTCACCCTTCTCATCTCTCGATGTACTACATCATCTACTGACTACTGTTCATGCCCGACCATCGTTACTATTCTTGTTTTTTATAAAAACTCAAACTCACCCCATTACCCCTGATAAATAAAACCTAACAAAAAGCCTCAAAGACATGCAATCACACAACGCCAGAAGCAATCAGCTAGCAAGATGAGTTTAAAGTTTTTTGAGTGTCGACACAGGTTGTTAACTTAATCAAAGCAAAAAGATGGACAAAAGAAATAATTAAACTACACATGATCTTGTTCTCACCTTCAAAAGATTCACTGTATTAAGACCAGAAGGCCGAGTTTTGGACTCTTGCTTTTCAGATATGCCAGTTACTTCCACAACCCCATCCTCCATTATCAACTTTTGGAACATATCAGCAACCTGCAGTAAATCCAATTATAATAGGAGTAAGAAGCACATGCATACTAAGGAAGGATATTTATACTGTCTGAAAATGTAAGGCAGAGAGGACCTCACATTTGAGTCAAACAGCTTATTGCGTTCCCATTCTAACTTGAGTTCATAGCCATTATGAACTATGTAAGGGTGCACAGCCCAGAACTTTTCAGGCTTAAAGGTAGTTATTTGCAAGTAACGTTGCACACAAAATCCAAGTGTAGGCGTTTGGCAAGGCCCGTAGCTGAAACAAGGAAAAGAAAACTTCACAATTCCATCAAAGACAAGAAAGAGAGAGCAAAAAAGGGGGCCTACTGCTATTCATGAATAGTGAGTAGAGAAAATTCACAACGCATTTGCTTATGTTCTAAAGTAATTACATGATCTAAGGAATAAAGGCTAAAGCAAATCACCTCAAAACATTAGGCCAAAAATGAGATCAAAAAATAACATAACTATTGGTGTAAGATACTAGAAGGGTGATGAAGTGCCACTAAATGCATCTTGTGCTAGTACAATGGCGTATAGTGCTTTGCCTAAATGAACCGTACACCAAACATAAGGTTGAACCATAAAACACAAGGAAAGAAATTCGAAAGAATCTCAAAAAGTACGGGGAAAAGAAAATAACAAACAGAAAAGCAAGCACACAAAGTCGCAGTGTGCTGGAGAAATTCTCCCCCTCTATCCATTTTAGTCCACTCCAATCCAGCAGCAAGATGAGCTGCATTATTATTGCAATCCTTACCCAGAGTCCCAGACAGAACCTCCACAACTGTGCAGCATAAGGACTCCCAAAGTAAGTAGCAAGTGAGGTAAGAACCAAATTGAAACAGATTCGCGAGCTTTGACCAATGATCAGCAACTGTGATTCCAGCAACTCAGAAGAATTTTTTATAGGGATCAAGGACAATTTAGACTTCATCCAAGTTGAAAAAGTGAATTGTCCAGATCGCAGATAAATTTTCAAGCTTAAAATGGAGGGTCATCCACTCAAAACTACCTTAATTCACAGCTAGTAGCATCTCCTCAGACTTGAATGTCTATAATTTTTCTAGACATACTTTGAATATTGAAGAGAAACCACTTGGTAAATTAAGCTTCACTAACTTTGTCACGACCATATTTTATATAATCCGCATGAACTAAGTTCAATAAAAAACATATTATCACCAACAAAGAAAAAATTTCCTTTCATTCACTTAAGCATTGAGTTATAAGTCAAACCAAAATGTTCAATAAAAACCATATTATCCCCAACAAAGAAAAGTAACAAGTGATCCAATTTCAATCTTTCAAAGTTTTCCATTAGCCACCAAGGCACCAAAACACAACTTAATCCTTACAAACTTCAACTACAAAAGAAAAGTACAAGTTCTACTTTCCATTTTTTCCAAAAGACTTGTACTGTGATTGGATGGATTTTTGAGAATTTTTTAGTATGGTTTTTGGGGTAATGAGTGGAGAGAGATAGAGAGAGAAATGAGAATAATGATTGGAGATAGGGGTAATGAGTTGAGAGAAAAACGAGTGTAATGATTGGAAGTAGGGGTAATGAGTGTTTTTTGAGTTGGAAATTTTTTTCCAAAAAGCATACTGAACAAAACCTTAGCAAAACATTTCTAGAGTAGAGTTTAACATTTATCATTACATGCCCAAAGTCAAAAACTCCATGTACTCAAAAGATAGACGTCAAGGCCCAACAAACAACAGTTAGATCGACTCATCTAGAACACAAAAGTTAGCTCCACCACAGTGTCTATCAAAGCTTATCCTTGCCCTTCAAACCTGTAAGGTATGGGCAAGCACAACTGCCCACATATAATCTACTAGAAACTGAAACATGCAAGTAAACATGTTTAAAAATATGAATGCTTGTACCAGTATACCCCTTTTTACTAAACTAGAAATTTATACTAGCTAGACACAATTCATAATCAATATAACCAAAATCCTTCAAACCTAAAACAAATCAAAATATTAAACTCAAGTACGAGGAAAGAAGAGCACATAAGAAGGAGGTCCAAGTTATCAAAGTTGTGTACCAATCCTAGGCGACTGATCAGGTCCCTAAATCATCCAAATTTACGGGCTACTAACCCAAAGGCCTATGGGGCACCTTATCACGCGGGGGTTTACGGACTATACACAACGGACAAACTCATTATTCATATGTTTCCGACTGCACAACACGTTTAAAATGGCCAACTTGGCCTTCAATACATGGCTCACTAGTCCAAATAACAAGTATCCAATCCAATCATCCAAACTCAACATATAAGTAGTATCAACTCTCAGCTTCTTAACTTTTATTTAAACAAAATCAAGAAAATCCAAACGTCAAAGTTCAAGTTTCTTAGGCTTGCATGTGCCTCATCATTATTCCTTATTCAATGCAACTCTTCTGCTACTTACCATTTATTCTAATTGATACTAGAAAAATAAAATGTGCTTTTCACAAGATACCAACAATTCATCAATGTACCTAAACTATTGCTTTCAAGTAAGCTAGTATCCTCTATCAATCAAATAAACAAAACCTACAATTAGGAACCACAAATATCCTTTGGTATAATATTCCTACTACACCCAATCAAACACTAGATCCATCAAATGCAATCTAAAAGCAAAATATCAAGTTTACCCAATATCACTCAATTAGGGTTGTTTCCATGGAGCAATATACTACTTAAATACATAAAAATAATTATTTCCCAAATACACTACTTGCATTTTAAAGTAACTAGTAGAAAAACCTACGTCAAATATTAGCACAACAAGAGAGATGGGGGAGATGATGATGATAATTGAGAGCCCGCAAGCTTGAGAGAATCTCTTGTTCCTCCAAGTTTTCTTGATGTAGAGACAAAATACCCAAGCAAAATGAAGGATGGAAGGGGATTTGGGGTTTGCTTGCGTGTGTGTGTGTGTGAGAGAGAGAGAGAGACGGGAAAATGGAAATGGACGAAGAGAACACAAGTTCTCTGGTGAAATATGATCCAAGTGTAAAAAATATACACTTTACACCCTCCAAGTTCCTAGTTATCATTCCTCTTCCTAGCATGTCACAAGTTATTGCACTAAGACCCTCAAACTAACACTTAAACAAGTAATTAGCTCCAAAAATTTCTAACACCAACTACACAACACATGCGGTCTCCCAACACAGTGAACACACTCGATCAAAGGCCCACGAATTTGAACTCGGTCAAGTAAATGTTTATGAACACAAAATATCAAAAAAGAACATTTTCCATGGCTCATCAAATTCAGATGTAGAGAAAAAAATTAACACATCACATTATGAAAATATAATAAAATATATATACACAGGTCTCTACAAACTTCATCTTCCATGAAGACAACTTTGTTTCCACTTCCAGACTAGTGTTGCTAACTGCGTATAACCCCCAATCCACAAAACAGGAGTTTCATTGATGTCTCCTCAAAACTCCAAACCATATATGGTACTAACATTCTATTGTAACCATCAATTAGTGGAGATGATAGAGGAGTTATTCTTGACTAGATCCCATGGGATCCTTATAGCCAGAAAGCTCAAGCAATCACAGCTGCTGGCCCACAAGTACCATTAGTGTTTCTCTTTATTTGATTTTTCCTTTTTGTTTCTTTCATCTACAATTTTGCAATAAAAATATTAAGAAGTTTAACTACATTAGGGTGGTGAAAGAATGCATCAAAATTGAAATTGAAAATTTTTTTTTTCGATTGGCGAAATTCACAATCAATTGCAAGGAAGATAGAGTAAGATCCCATCTAAACCAAAACAAACATGCACCAAGCAATAAGCAAGTTAAAAAATGCAAAATAAGACAACTATAAGTAGCATGGTCACAGAAGAGAGAACTAACGAGATGACTCTGGAATCAAGATTCCCATATTTTCCTTGGAAATAATTAGTCTGAAATCGAGTAAATGCAACTCCAACTTTCAAGTCTATCTCCTGGCGAGCATCTACAGCTAGTGCCTCATCTTTGTTGGGTTCAACAAGGTTGCTCATTGCCTTCATGATATCTTTCTCCGTAACAGAAGAAAACCTTGCACGATAAACTCTTCTACCCTCTTTGACATGAAATCCAGTACAGTCGATCACTGAAAGGAAAATACAAACTCAAATAAACAACATAATGAAAAGTAACTTCCCAAATACACCGACACAGTAATGCACTCCACAATAGAAGAAGTAGGGATTAGCAACTACCCTCTATGTGGATGGGCATTTGCCCTCATTTATCATGCACATCATAATTTCGTAAGTACATATTTGCTAGCAACACATATATAGATTGACTGATTCATACTTCCATTCATCTATCTGCCAATGCTAGTAGAATAGTCTGAAAAGATAAACATTACATTCACGCAATATACATATTTTGTTTATAACGAGGAAAAAAACAATGGTTGATATGATCAAAGTGAGTTCTTGGGTTACAAGATACTGGTGTATACTGTTAGAAAGGGGGAACCAAACTGGTAAATGTACATAATCCTCATTGGATTTGCATAATTTTCTCTTATATGTGTCTACCAAATCAGCGGTTGTCATATTTTCCTAATTGGGCTTCTTTATTTCCATATTGGGATGAAACGCGTAACAATTAGGTCCTTGGCTAACTTCATCAATCCTACATAGATGGGAAATGTTAAAAAGGGAAGCATAAGACATTCTTCAAACAGCCAAAAAATTAAGGGCGAATTACGAATATCACCCCTGAGGTTTCTATCAAATACAACTAAATCCCTGAGGTTTGAGAAACTATAATGTGCTCCCTGAAGTTTCTAATCGGATAGCAATTTACCCTGTCCGTTCCTCTGCCGTTAGGCCCAGATTAACAGAACATGTAACATTAGCCATTACTTTTTCTTAAATCCCCGTTTTACCCTTGAATAGTTAAACTGGAGTACATTGCCCCACCCGCTCCTCTCTCCCCCGTCTCTCTCTCCATTTTATTCCTCCCAGCCATCACCGTCGTTTACGTCCACCCCCATATCTCTCTGTTAAACCACCATCAAATAGAGGCATCACACCAAATCAGTACCTTCATCACGGCAATAGGCACCGTCCACCATTGCTAAAGACCACAGCAAATGAAATCCGTCCTACTACATGAACGTCGACTATGTAATTATCACTGCACAAATGCCCTTAATTCCCCACTGGAATTAGCCGTACACTCAAAACTCAACCATCTGCTCTCTCCTATTTGTGTGTTGGAGGTTGTGTACGTATGTGTGGATTTTATGTGCATAGTTGTCGGAGGAGGTTCGTTGGAGATGCTGTAGAGAGATGGTGGTGGTTTTGGGAGGGGATGGTGGGCTGGGTGACAATTCAATTGAAAGGTTATGTAACTGGGATTGATTATTAGTCTGGGATTCCAATTTAGAAATAGAGACGAGCTCTCTATTGATGGAATTGATCTGGAGGTTTCACTTTCTCTATAATGGAATTGGGGTTTAGTTGTTTGGGAACTTAAATATGGGTACAGTAGTCTATTTGTTTGGGAATTTCAATCTAGATAGAAATATATAGGTCTATAAATACGACACACACACACATGAGAGTTCAATTTTGGACTGTTAGAAAGGATTTTTTTAGAGGCATTTATAATTGTTAGAGTTGGCGGTAGTAATTGCAGAGGTGGTGCCGCGGTGGTAATTGCTGATCCTTGTCCCATTTGAGTTCTAAATTTACAAAATAATTTTCTTTTGGCCTTTTATTGGGTTGGTCAGCAACTTACCAAAATGGTTTAGGCTCCGTTCTTGTAAACTTATAAGTTCGTCGTAATATTTGGGTTAATTGTTTGTCTCGACGAGACGAATAGGAAAAGTATAAAAATACGGACCAATGTCGAAAAAATTCAAATAAGACAGCAATTTAGACAAATAAGACAGTTGTTTGATACTTTTTTCATCTTTAGTTAAGTGTTTTTTGCTTTCAGTCATAATTTTGTACTTTTTAGACTCTTCTCGTCGAGATGCATTAATTCAAAAAATATAACGCAAATCTAATAAAAATTCAGAAAAGACAAACAAAATATACAAAACGAAAAAGAAAATTAATTTTACTAGAATGGAGCCTTAGTTGCTAGTAAATTTTTTCCCTTCTTATTTTGAGCTAATGCAAAAGAGAGCTTCGCGGCTCAAGTGGACAGTGGTTCACAAGATTGACCAATTATCGGGGATGAGGGTTTTTTTTTTTTCAAAATATACAGATATTGCAAATTGGGTTGGGTTGTTAACCTGATGGTGAAGACTGAAGAGGTTGGCTGAGATATGATATGCTAGGGAGAACAGCAGTATTGGGGTGGAGGGGACTAATGGAAACGACAGTGGTGTTTCTAGAGGTAGCGGCAGGGCCGCAGGTGATAGTCGGGATGGTTGTCTGTGGTGGTCAGGCGAAGGTGGGAGCGAGGGTCAAATAAAGATAACAAGGATGAACTTCCATTATTTGCTTATTTTAAGACTGATATTTAAAAGGGTATGTCAGTCGCAGTACACACTCCGTTGGCTTGTTTAAGTGAGGAGGAATCTGTAATTTTCTGAACGTGAGGGGTTTGACTATTTTGGCCAAAACCTCAGGGTTGCTATTTGTAATTTAACCAAAAATTCAAAATTAAAGAGGAGATAGGAGAACAAAACAAATGGGTGGCAAAAAGAATACAACCCTCCAAACCCACTAATTCATCACATAGAATAACCCCCAACAAAAACATGTTCCTTTGATATCAAAGAACCTTTCTATCAAGGCGCAGGACACGGTATCTTACAGTCCAGTGCAGGATACATGTCTTAAGCGTCAAATTCAAATCATTCAGAATATTACTTTTATTTAATTGGATAAATAGTGTTTAAAAGGTACATTAAGGGCATTTCATGCATATTATAGGAGTTCTATGTCCAGTTCATGGTGAACTCAAATTCCAAATATATTTGCTAGGCAAAATGTCCAACTAAACATGTCAGACAAGGATCCAATACCCTTGTACGAGTGTCCAACACGAGTACATAGCCCAGTTAGAAGATTTCATGTAACATAGGTCTCAATGGATTACAGTTCCTCCCATGGATTCAAATCCCTAAATTATATTCAAGCTGAAGTTGAAGTAATTTCACAAGAGTGAAAGTGGTACCTTCAAAGCATATATTTTCTCCCTCTCGATCACAATCCAACCATAACACTAGATGACTAGAACCACGAGCTTCTTGGCTTAAATGTCTGCGTATATGAGCCTTATTTCCAGAAGATAAAGTAAGCAAACAGGTATTTAAAACATTAAGTATCAAAAGACTCTATCATAGAGCCGCTGAGGTCACGCGAATATAACTTAAGAATCAAAATTCATTTAGGAATCACCAACTACAAATAAAAGTCGTGACGAGTTATATGAGGCTATGAGCAAGGAAGATTCTCTGGATGAACATAATTTCAAAGAACAGTATACAGAAGAAACTTTGCGCAACAACAAGCTTGATATGTAGTGACCAATGATTACAGGTTCAGAAGCAGAAGAATAAAAGGTTTGCTTCTAAAAAAGCAAACGAAAGGTTCCTTTAAACAACGCAAAATTAACAGTAATAGTGCTTCTAACTTTAAAGTATAGGCAAGCATCCACACAAAAGATAGGATCATTAAAACCATTGCTATTAAAAGTTAAAACCATGCAACACAATACCTATGCGAGTCGATAAAGACTTTTCTTGAAAATAGTTGCAACACAGTCCAGAGCTAACGAACCCCATATGGCAGGACTTGTAACAAAGGGACAAAATTTGCTCATGAATCTTGATGGGTTTCACTTAGTAAAGCATCGTTCCAAAATCCATGATGTACAAAATGGAAGGTTAATCGACAAGGAGTCTTTAGCCATCATTGATTTTTTACCTCGTACAATCCTAAAAACATGACACTCAACTGAACCATGTAAGTTGCATTAGTGGAGAGTGAAAAAAAGCCACACCTTCGGATTTGATTCTGTCTTAAGCACTGGAGCTTGGAAAAGATCAAGAGGATCTGTAACTGTCCAATCTTGAAAAGCTGCAGGAAAATCTACACTACACTTGCACAAAGAAAATAATACCACATTCAGAATACCGAGGGTTATGATGTTCAGCAAGCAAATAACCCATTTCAACTTTAATGCTGAGTTTCAATGTGAATTTAATGAAGTAATGTTCACAGGCTAAGACACAGTATACCTGGTTGCACTTTGTGTAACAATGGCATAGCAAAGATTGATTGAGGAACGGTTTTCAAAGGCAGTAATTTTTTTTTTTTTTACTCTTTTTGTTTCAATGTCACAGGCAGAAATACACATTACATATAATTATAATCCCACCAGGATTCTATTTCTTATTTCACTAATTATAATTCACCCCACTACAGAATTATAATTGCACTCCCGTCCTTATCTCAATTATATTACGAGCTCATGATATTAAATACTTAAATATCTCCCCACGTTAAGATCACAGATATTCGTTGATTAAATCAAATGACCAACAATTATATTTAATCAACATCTATAATTCATTGCGACTGTCCACTTAACTTATTCGATATGTCGGATACAAATATCCACCTGCAGGGTTTAACATAATCGAAACTTATAATTTTAGTCAAGGGGGTATCATCCATCCCTACCGAGGAGTGGATTCCATTAATAATTAATAGGGTGATTTACCTATACACCCCTTCAACTTTATCCGTTTTTCAATATCACCCCTCCCTCGAATTTCGCTACGGCGAGACCCCCTCATTAAAGTTTTTTTGTCCCGTACACCCCTTCCATTAGAGTTCCGTCAAGTTCTGTTAATTTTTTTACTGAAATTATTTCAAAAATAATAAAATGTTCCAATATTACCCTCGACCATGTTTCCACTCTTCCCTCAATCCTTCCTTCCTCCCAACAAACCATAGCAGCATCACAAAGCACCACCGACCGCGCCGCCGACCACCACCTACGCCACCCTTCTCTCACTGCAACCACCACGCCGCTGGCCACCACCCACGCCACCCTTCTCTCACCGCAATTCCCGTCTCTCTCTTTCTCTCCACAATCAGAAAACCCAACTTCTGAATCAAACATCAAAGTTCAAACCCACAAATTGAAAAATAAAATAAAATAAAAATAATCTATTCCTTCACTTTTTCTCAAAATCCTTTTCTCCCCTGTTCTCATTTCCACTGTCATTCTTCTTCTCACCCTTAGAATATAAAAGGAGAATATTCAATTCCATGGAAGACTAACGTCGCGGAAACTGAAATGGGTTCGGATTCGGACCCGATCGATTTTTACGCCCAATCGTTCGTCGAGTGGGACGTGAGGGCCCCACTAGAGGTGATACACGAAGAGTAAGAAGGGGAAGGACGAGGCCGCCCCTGTTTCATCGATAGAGAGGTACGCGTCCTTGTCGCTTTACTAGTCGGAGTCGGACTCCGATGGCTCGTCGGGAGGCGGAGACTTTGCCAGCATCGAGGGGTGGGATTTGCCGAAGAGTCGGAGACGGCGTAGGAGAGGGAGACGGCGGGGCCGACGTGGTCGTGGGCTTCCCAGCCGGTGATGACGAAGATGCCGGAGCCGACGACAGAGCCGAAGGCGAGCTAGGTGTGGTCGCACCAGGTGAGGCAGCGGTGCATGGGGTTCTAGCTGTGGGCTCTGAGGGTGGTGAGCTCAGTGGAGACGATGGAGTAGGCGGCGAGGCGGTTGCAGAGGCAGGGGAGGGTCTGGGGGACGGCGAGTTTGTAGGAGGAGAGAGAGAGAAGTGGATTTGGGGCAAAATTTTGGAGAGAGAGAGGGGGGGTTGTGTGGAATTATTGGGAATATATACATAAGGGCAGAATAGTCTTTTCATTATTTCCATCCAACGGAGTTAGGTCCTTCAAATGGAAACTGGGTCTCGCTGTAGCGAAAATTCGTAGAGGGGGTGACCGTGAAAAACGGATAAATGTGGAGGGGTGTCTAGGTAAATAACCCTAATTAATAGCTATCATACATATAATGTTGTGACCCAACTCACCGAGATTATTGACCCTCAAAAGGATCTCACTCTCTAATAAATCAAAGTCAACAACATTAGATACATATATCTATCGATTATCTTTGGATTAAGAACATAAGCATTCATAATAACTATGAGGTTCTAATTGTCTTATAAAATCAGTACAAAGACAATTACCTCAATGCAGTCTCGTTCAATACACATAAAAGTGTACTATCACAATGAGTTGGAACTAGACCGTTCCCCGTAGTTAAGACAGACCTACTAAAATATTATACTACAGTCCAATCGATGGTGTGCCCAGTTCCATCTGAGACCGTGATATTTTACAAGAACCAATAATCCAATCTTCTGTGTGTAAGCCAAACGCTACACACCGGATCATCTACTTTGTAAAACAAAAGACACACATGCGCAACATACAATAATCTTATGCAAACATTGCCCCATAAATAACAATCAAATATTAATCCATTACACAAAAGCATGACTTTTAGTATAATTTTCTAACAATCTCACACTTAGACTCAAAGCCATGCTGCCACACATCTCACTCCCATCCCCTCTACGTGACCGTCAAAAGTCTTGGCTGGTAAGCTCTTCGTAAAAGGATCTGCCAAGTTGTTTGCTGATGCAATCTTGGTCACAGCTACATCACCTCTCTGTACAATTTCTCGAATCAGATGATACTTACGCTCAATGTGTTTGGCCTTCTTGTGAGTCCTTGGCTCCTTCGAATTAGCAATTGCGCCGCTATTATCACAATAGAGTGTAATGGCTAATTGCACTGAAGGGACCACTTCTAGATCAGAAGCTGCCACATACTCAGCCTCTATGGTAGAATCAGCAATGCAAGATTATGCAAGATGGCTTGGCAGCAGCTACTTTCCGCTTGTTCAACTCCCTTAGTGTAATGGCCCTTCTTCCCTCATCGTGAAAGAAGTAATGAAAGGGAAACCCTTCATACTCCTCCAACTAATGGCTCCACCTCCTAGGGTAAACACATATCCCGAGGTAGACTTTCTGGAATCCATGTCTGACATAAAGTCAAAGTCTGTGTACCCACAAGGTACCAAACTATTTGACTGGTACACCAACATATAATCTCTAGTTCTTTTCAGATACTTGAGCATATGTTTCACCGCAGTCCAATGCTCTTGCCTCAACAGATAATTGAGGTAAATGTCGGGTGACGTAGGCGGCACCTTTCTCTTTATGGTCGGTCACAGTGGAGCTCGCCTCCTTGACAATCTCCTTGTTCTAACCTCCAAACCACATACCTCCTTAGGTCCCGAATAGGGTACCCAGGCCCTGCTCCCGACCTAGGTATCATGAGAAGTCTTTGAGGGTAGCTAGACTCATGAGAGCCTTATTTGTTGTATGGAGAGCGGACATGGGTGAGCACGTCATTAAGCCTCGTAGTGTCATATTTTGGGACTCCGTGAAGGAGTTCCCAATATGAAGTTCCATAAAGTCTAGAGTGCTCGCATGGTATGAGGAGTCGTGAATCCGGAGGAGCTCGCTTGCCTTACCCATGGGGTATTGGGCCCGCCGGTAAGTGCCACATGGCGATCCTCTTCTGGATACCCACAGTAACAAAATGAAACAACTTTGATCTTGTTAAAGCATCCAACTCAAAACCAATTGGCAATTAATGGAGAGGCCTCCCAAGCTCATACACTAGTTTTGGAGGTTATGATTAACCAATGCGGGACAAGATCTAACACCACTGGCACGTGCGACCCCTAACCCGCATATGGACAGGTAAACAAATATCCTGAGGTATGGATCACAACGAATCAAAAGAGTGTTGTCCAAAAGTCTCCATAAGGCTACCTCTCGTACCATGCTAAAGCACCAATTGTCCCCAAAGCTTAAGATGTTAGGAAATGGGCCTAACAACGTATATCACCCTCCCTCAAGTACAATCTCGTCTTGCATGTGTAGATGCAAACATCCATACATACTCGAAAGAATGCAAGGGGAGAAACATAATGCAAATAGGGAACAAATATTGCAAACAGAGAGCTGAACCCAAGACCACCCGCCACTGAGCAAAATATAACTTCTAACAAATCTTCCGGAGTACAAAACTACAAGGAACACATTTACATAAAAAAGAGTGAAATCTATTGCCAAATTATACAAGACAAAAGCCAGAAACACATTACAAGAAACAACGCTAATCACTTTGATAATGACATATCAGTGGAAGGCTTTTAGGAGGACCGAAATCAACAAAACCTGAAAACATGCCCGATGACTGAAGTGACTTTATAATGAGCAGAAAATCCCTGAAACATTCCATCAAATTCATGGACCTCAGTACTGCCCCTTCTTGTTGACATCTGCATTCAAAAATCCCTCCAAATCATACACAACCAAATTTTCAGCCAATGGGAAATCTAAGGAACTCAGCCATTCTAAGTTAACCAACATATTTCCATCCATCCTTCCTGATAGATGCAATAAATTTTGCACAATAAGCACCAGCTCTAAACATGCTACGTTCTTATCAAAGGAATGAGAAAATTAAAAAGGTTTTTGAATAGTGATAGCAAAAGGCTACCACCCAAAAAATGATACATGGTGATATCGTTTTTCACTTCTAGTCGCAAGCAAGGTAAATTCCACACCATGCACAAGTAAATCACCAGAAACTAAAATTAAAGATGCTAAACTCCCTACAATAGATCCTTTAATTGTATGGCTACGGGGACTATATCATATGCTAAGACCGCCTTTTTGATAATTAAGCCCCATATGCATACACGATATAATAAGCGTTGGCCTTCTAGTTGTGAGGCACAAAATAAGATAGGGAGGGTGACGACAGATTAGCAAATCATCCTTAACAAAAAGATTTATCTAGGGTGATGTAAAATACACTTTGTTGTTCATCAAGGAGAAAAGTGTTTAGAATTTCTTAATTAACCCCAACATGCACATTATAGTTATATAAGATAGAATGAGAGAGTAAAATGACAACAAAACCCTCCTTATTCACTAACACTTGTGGAATGTATTAGTGGGATGGTCTTCTGGTAATATGGCAGGAACTACAATAGCTTCACACCACCGGAGGTGGAAGAGAAGAGAATTAGAGATGGTTTAAGGCGATATATTAGACCTGTATCATAGGACAAGTGGTAGCTATGATGTATTATCCCCATACGTGTCCCCGCAATGTCCCTCCCGTGTCTCCGCCGTGTCCCCCTAAAAAATTTATTATACACACCACGTGGCGTGTCCCATACGTATTTTTCCGTCTCCCCCGCATGTCCCTTGTCGAACATGGGAACACGCTGGCCTCTAAGAGTGTCGGTGCTTCATAGGGTATATGCAATTTAACCTTGTGTGGCCCGCACCTTCACCTAAGCGATACCCATTTGTATACTTAATGAATTGAAGAAGACGACAGTAAGAATCGCCACAACTAATTGTCATACGATAGTGGGGGCTTGCCTCTCTGGTGTGTATCAATAGCCTCCTTCACAAGTATTGACACTTAAAGCTGCCGAGTGATTACCAACAGAAATCAACGTGGTCTCTCTCTTTGAATTTCTTATTTCGCTATGCTAAGACTTGTTTGCCACCAAAGACTGACAATCACCTATTAGTTCACTATATGCAAGAAGCCAAAACTGACCATCACCGATTAAACATTTTAAGCCGAACAAAGCGTGATGACTTTCTTAGCCGTCTAATAGAACCCATCCCTTTTCTTCACGTGAACTAATGGCTAGATACCAAACAAGCCACCTTCCTTGGCTTGTCACATGTGACATGTCTAAACCAGAACTAATTTCCAATTAATCTGTCCCCTTGGGTGGACTTTTACCCAACAGGAGAAAAGTAGATAAAAGACTTTGATTCCATTGTACATAACAAGCCTAAACGTTGATGGAAATGCAATTGAGAACAATTTCACTACCCTGCCCAAGTGAGAATCAGTTGATTCCGTACAAGACTCATTATTAATTTTACTTCACATACTCATTGTGAGACCAATGTAGATTCCCACCCAGTAAAATTTCTCCCCAGCAACCACCAGAGGAAATGAATAAGAAAATACATATTCAACTCTATTGAATTTAATCAAACTCCTAGGGAAACGCAAAGGGCAACAAATGAAAAGGAAAAACTAGGGTTTGTATTGGGAAAAAGAAGATTTCACATACTTGGCCACCAGAAAGAACAGAGGCAATGGAGACAGCAATACTGGGCTTCTCGGCTACCTGCGGAATAGTTTTCAAAAATGAAAAACAGTAAATAAATGTGTGGAATACTTCTCGAATGGACGTAGCAAAAAGGTCTTAAATGTATATTCTCCTGTTCAATTTTATTTTTCTCACCATGAGAACTTTGGGAGCCATCTCTCTCTCTCTCTCTCTCTCTCTCTCTCTCTCTCTCTCTCTCTCTCTCTCTCTCTCTCCTTCCTTTTGATATTCAAAAAATCGGATCCTGAACTCTTGATTACGCAGAGTAGTCGCCGGTCGGGATAGTTGTTTTTGGGTTAATTTCAGTAACACCTCCTCGACTATGAGAAAGTATCACTTAGCAACCCTCAACTAAAAAACCGGTCAAACAAACCCCTAGGTTGAAGGCCCCGTTCCAGAAACCAATATAAATACTTATTTTTTAAGAAGGTTCAAGCTCAAAAATCATGTGTTTGCGAATTTAATTTCCCTACCATTATGAATCTTGTTTGATAGATCTCATTGAGATCTATTAACGGTGCAAAAAAATCAAAAATTTATTTTTCATTTACATTATTTCAGAGTTTGAAAATGTGAAATAAGCTGCTTATTTTTTAAGAAGTTTCTAAACGGGACCTTAAGTATGTACCGTCAGCACTGTCACTCCCTTTGTCTAGTTTTCTTCTACCATTTAAAGAACAATGGTCAAAGGTAAATACTAACTATTTGCATCCCACAATTTTGTTCATACAATTAGGGATGACAGTCTCGCCGAAACCGTTGGTCCCCCGAATTGCTTGGTGCGAATCCATTTTCGCCGGGAACATAAATTTTAACCAATTTTTAACAATGGTTTTGATTTTGGTTTATAATTTCGACAAATCGACCGGTTAGGTTCCGGTTTTGGTTTCATATGATAACCGCACCGAAACCGAACAACATCATAATTTTGCAAATACCCTCACACACACACACACACACACACACATATATATATATATATACACGTACATACCTACCTAGACACATTTATGTCCTAGCTTCAATTTATACACTTCCAGTACGATTTATACAATTGACTATATCGTATTGAATTTGTAGTTCAAGACATACCGAATTTTTAAAATTGACCCAAGGAACCTCTATAGTGATGGAGTATGAGGCGAGGTTAACAACGCTATCCTGTTTTGCACCTGAGACAATTACTAAAGAGAACTTTGAAGGGGAGGTGGTTTGAATGGGGTCTTAGTTCGCATATCCTCAAAGGTGTTGTTGGCCACCGTTGTAAGAAGTACTCTAAAGCTTTGAATGTGCCATGGCAGTTGTCAGTTGAGGGTGGTGCCCAATGTGCTAAGCAAACCAGGGAGTCGAGTTTTCAAGGGTGGGATCTTTAATATAAGTAGCAGAAAAAGGGACAGGGAGACTACGATTACAGGTTACGGTTGTTAACCAGTTAGGCCAGTACAGTCAATTATCTCTTTAGGGAGGTCGGTTTCGGAGTTTCCTTTGCTTCCATTGTGATCAGCCTAGACATCAAAAAGCCTAAATGCCTACTTAGGAGGTAGAATAATCATAACAGAGGACCATGAGTTTGACATCAATGCAGTTTGGCGGGGCATATGCAACATTTTTCTCCTAATGCTCACAGTTCCCAAGGGGTAACGCGATAACACTTTCTAGCAACACAACCCACTTCAGGCTGACCTTTTCAACTCAGGGCTCACTAATCAAGGCTATAAGCCTACTTTGAGTTTAACTACCACTCCTTGTGTTCAACAGCCTAGTTTTTTGGGAGAATTTTGCATAGGTCCACTATAGCAGTTTCTAAACCCATCTAGTCCACTTCTAAGTTTCATAACCCACTAAGTCCACTAATAATTTCAATGACTAAAATACCCCACCTAAGAAATAAGGGTCTTATTTGGCTAACACGAAAATGTATTTTTTCTATTTTTTTTCGTTTTTGTTGCAATCAAGCCGTCGTCGCCGCCGCCACCACCGCCGCCACCGCATCCGCCGCTGTTTGGGCTGAATTAGCTCAATCAAGTGGCAAATGATTATGTGCGGGCGTGCCAGAAAAGAACTAATTTCAAAAAAGAAATAATTCCTTTCAAACTGATTTGAATCAACTAATTTCAATCAGGCAATTGTGTTATCCGTTCGATTACCTCAACTAAGAGGATTTTTCCTTAAGGTATCAACCAAACAAAAGATTGATGCTCTTCGAATCAAAAAAGATGATCGAACACAAACAAACCTGAATCCAATCAAAGGTAAGCTTGTATACAAACACTCTTGAGATTCTATCAAGAATAATGCGGAAATGTAAGCACACTGAATTTAATCAAAAGTGGACTTACAAACGACTATTGTAGAGACCCATATTTTTGGGCCGTATATATATTTTTTTAAAGAAATATTATAATTATCGAGTAAGGGCGTAAATTGTGGAAATATGAATAATAGCGTAGTTATTTGGATTTGGGGGTTAATGTGATAGGATGTGGAAGTTTGGGTGTGAGGGTAATATGTGT